>PVJL010003496.1:21150-36461 GCA_004026885.1 Lyroderma lyra
AAAAAAAAAAAAAGAAAAAAAAAAAGAAGGGAGTAAACAAAAAAGAATTACATTTGAGATCCAGGATATAGTAGACTCAGTCCATGAGAGCAGCCAGGGTAAATCCTAGGAAAACTTCTACGAAGCAGACATGGCCCAAAGCAAGCAGCCCAGATTAGAGACATAACATAGAGGCTTCCAGGAGGAAGATTTCCAAGAAAAACGACTTGAAAGAATGCCCTACCAATTGGGTGGGATAGGGAAGGATAGTGATTATCAAGACACTGCAAGAAAAAAAAAGTATAATTAGAAATTCTAGGACCCCCCAAAAAATCTGAGTAAGGAATAAATATAATTATAATCCATTATAATATTTGGCTCTCCTACTTAACATTTATAAAGTTACAATAGTGTAAAAACTATTCATTGATATAAATAAATGCGATGATTTAATGGTATTAGGAGAATAAAGCATGAGAGGTAGCATAAAATAATAAATACTTACCAATTACAGCAAAAATAAATATGTAAGGCCTAAAATGAGTAACTCAAGAAAAAGCATTATAAATACATCATTTAGAATAAATGGATCTAACTACCAGAAGAAACTGCTAAAAGAGTTAAAAGGGATTGCCTCTAGCAAGCAGGATCTAGGAATGGGGAAAAGGTCTGACAAAACATGTTTGTTTATTGCTTGAGGCTTAATGCATTGATTATGAACTGTGTATATGCTATTTTGATAAAATTAAAAATTTAATTTTTGGTCCAGAAAGGGGTGTTGTTGGAAATAGTTTTTTAAAATGGAGAAGCTAAGGAAGCTACAGAGCCCATGAAGGCTGAAATTTATTCTAGGGGACAGAGCAAGCCATGTGGCAACAAGCAGCATTTCAGATAACCTGCCTAAAGCGATCTCAGAGAAAGGGATGGAATCCCCAAGCCTACAGTTATTTGTGATTTATTTTCTCATTCTAAATAAATAGTCATTTTTGAACCTTATTTTAAAAATTCTTTACCTTAAAAATTTAAGAGTCATTCAAATAAGGTAAACTTTAGGCCTCACAAAACCCGGGTTAGCTCCTGAAGGTGTGGTCTGCAAACAAATTCGGATTCATTCAAAGTGTTTATTTGTTCCTTTTAATTCTTGTCCTAGGTGGAGAGTGAGGACAGTTCCCTCAGTAATTTTATAATAATAATAATAATAATAATAATAATAATAATAATAATAATAATAAAAACTGTATGGGAACCTGCTCCTCCCCTGGCTATTTACCTTACCTGTAACTTAGATACTTTAAGCCCTTTGAAAGTAGGAACAGAGCTGGATTTCTGTTTCTAGAGTCCAGGTACAAAGTTAGTACAGGTTATATAAATACTATTTATTGATGGAACAGATAAATTTGAGTACCATGAGGTATTACTCTTCTTCTGCTCCATCTCTTTATTGAGACTTTGTTTTAAACAAAGCAGAAGGCTGTGGGAAAGGGGAAGAGAGAAGGTAGAGCTGAGTAAGGCTGCTTTTTCCAAATCCTAGATCCTACACTTTGTAAATGCCTTTCTGAATGACATTTTGAATTGTGTATATTAGATTTTGCTAATCTCAAATCCCTTAACTCACAGAGATTATTAATGATGTTTAAACATTTTGTACTATGAGATGCATAACATTTTTCTTATCTCAAGAATCTTTTCGTGCATTCTTTCTGTAAATTATCTGCACGTGTTAAGTATATTTTGGGGGTTTGCTTAAAATAGGGGACACCAGTACTAAATTCAGCTTTAACAATGACTAATTCGTACAACATGGGTGGAGTGTTAGATTGCTGTTGGGTGCTCACCACCAACTAGGTATCTCCCACTTCTTTGGCCCTTTCAGTTCCCGACCACCTGCTTCAACCCGGAGGCGGTGTCTTGACCCTCCGCGACCTCTTTGTCATGGCGTCTGCGGGGCGTCTACCGCCTGAGGCCTTGGCAGTAAGCCGGGCGTCGACCTTCCCAAGATGGCGGCGACAGGGCAACTGCGCGTAGGGGGCGGGATCTTGTCGCCGGAGGCGGGGCAGAGAGGCAGAGGGGTAGGGCTTGCGGGCGGGCCGATCCCGAAGTAGGTAGCCCCAGCGCGCCTGCGTGGAGCGGCCCAGCGCGCATTGAGGCAGTGGCGGGGGAAGGCACCGCTGGGGCGACGCGCGGGTTGAAGGAGGGAAGCGGGCGAGCGAAGTCCCAGTGCGCGCCGCGGCGGCCCGGGTACCCTCCCCTTCCGGGCGTGAGGCGCTGTGAGGAGAGCTGAACCGAGTGGACTCGCACCGGCAGCGAGGCGCCGCTACTGCTGCCCCAGTTCGGCCTCCCTCGTCTTCGGCGCTCCCGTAGTGGGGGCCCGGGTTCCTCGGCACACCCAGCTCCAGCAGCCCCCGGTGCCTGCCTCCGGTCCTTCGAAAGCCCCGGCGCCAGCCCGGGCCCTTGGCAGGGAGGATGACGGAGCTGCAGTCGGCACTGCTACTGCGAAGACAGCTGGCAGGTGAGTGGAAGAGCGGCGGGGCGCCGGGCCGGGCCGCGATCGCGGCGAGCCGCTGCGGTTCACCTTCTTTTCCTCCCGGGCCGGCGGCTGGACGGCCGAGGGGGAGCGGCAGCCGTCGGCGAGGCCGGGTGCTGGCCCGAGAGGGTGAGGAGCCTGAGGCGCCCGCCGGTCCCGTCCGGGCCCAGCACTTCTCCGGCTTTCAGAGGGTATTGGGGGCGGGGACGCGCCCCAGCCTTAGCGCTGGGACGGGGCCTGCCGCCCTGTGGAAAGGAGGGGAAGCCACCCCCTCCCCCACTGCTGGGTGGGACGTTGCGGGGGAGGGGCTGTGGGTCCCTAGCCCGCACCGACCCTCCCAGGAGGGGCGGGTCCCGGGCTCAGGTGCGGCCAAGGCCGCGGGACCCTTGCGGGCAGAAGGGAGCATCTGGGCCCACCTAGCTGCGAGTCCCCGGCTCCGGTGTCTGAGCCGCGCAGGCGGGCAGCGGGGCTCGAGAGTAGGCGAAGAAACTGGCCCCTGGCTGGATAGGTGAGGCGCACAAAACTTCTGCCCGGGTAGCGCTGGGTCGGCGGAGTTGTGGCGGACAACAAAGCGCCGGCCTCCATGGCCTCGTCGCTAGCGCGCAGAGGTCTGAGAACCTCGCGGGATGCAGGACGCCGCCTTGCCTGCCTTGCCTGCCTCTGCCTGGCACGGTCTCCGGCTGCGCCGCCCGGCTGGGGGAGGGTAGGAGCGGGCAGAGTGCAGAGCCGCTCGCTGGCCGGCTCGGGGCTTTGTGCTCAGAGCTATTTCGGCTCCTGCGCAGGCCTGCAGAACTCCGGGACTGCGGCCCGCGGGCTCTGGCTTGGGGCGTCGGCCAGGTTTGCCTCCCCAGAGGTGCTTGCTTCCCCCCCTCCCCCATTGTCCCAGCCTCCGGCCGTTTGCGGATTCCAGGTTGACTTTTTAGGGGGTTGGCTCCTACTCTGCTAGGACTGTGTGAGTGGAGCATGCGCGCTGGAGACGTACGTGTGCGGAGTGTAAGGGGGGAGGTGGGTTGGTGGCTTCACAATGCCGCCCCACGTGCTGCCAGATTTAAAGAGAAATGAACCAGCAGTTACCCCTGCTGTCCAGCGTCCAGCATGTGTCCTCAGTTCAAGAGAATTTTTCACCTCCCTACTCTACAACCAGCAGCCCTTAGCCCGCGGAGGAAGCCAAGGGCTAGGATGAAGAAATCAGTTTTTAAATTAGATTTACTGAGAGTTTGAAGTGTTAGTTAAATCACGTTTATGGCTTTTTAAGGAAAATTTTGTCAGGGGCTGTTAACATTGTATAATTAGGTTTATTACTAGACCTTGAGCAAGCAGAGTTAGACAAATATTGAAGTTCTAGATGCTCAGAGGGATTGACTTGAAGTGAATGGAGAAGTTCTAATGATATACCTATATCCATCACGAAAAATGTATTGGAAAAGGCAATGAAAGAATAATAACTTTATTGCATCTTATATTTGCAAACACTGCTTACTTTCCTATGTAATTTTTTGGTTCGTTTTGTTTTGAGGGAGAGAATTAAGATGTTCTTTTGTCGCCTTAAAAGTTCTTTAATAAGAATAAGTTTTTATTATGTGGTGAACTGTTGAGCAGTATTAAAATACTAAATTAGTATTAAAAGAGTACTCAAGTCTTAAATAATAAGATAGACATTTTAAAAGATGTTAAAGTTACACAGTTAACTAAGAAAGTGAAGTATGACTAATAACTGTTAACAGTAGTACTATTTCAAATGCAGTCCCATACCCATTTGAGAAAAAGTTACAGATTTTGGTAGCTACTTGGTTCAATTCTGCACTCTTTTTTTTTTTTTTTGACAAGATTAATCCCAAACGTTGATAAAACACTTCCCAAAGCTCTTTATTAATGTTTGACTTTTTGATAAGGCACACTAAAACACACTTTAAGATTGGAGGAGAGGATGGTTTAGTTTGTAATTTTTCAAACCTCATTATAAAGTTACTTAGCTGCTTTTCTTGCCTTCCTAATCAGAAACAATGTACTGTTCTTAATATTTTCTTAAATATTTGAGGGATTTGTAATTAACATGCTCAAAATGTACAAAGTAGTAGACCAAGGCAGTGTATTAAGTGAAATGTAAGAATATCAAGTTAACTGGAACGACTGATAACTACATACTAAAATAAAGGTCCTGCTGTGTTTTAGTAGTACATTGTTTGAACTTTGTGGTTCTTCAAATATTTGAAAACAGGAAAGAACAACAATCTATAATCTCTTGAGATCTTTTAGAGTGAACATTTGGAAGGCTTTATAATAAATGCATCAAAATCTTGAAATGTATTGAATTTAGTAGACTCACAAACTTTTAAGCCATTCTAGCTGTTAGAATTTCAGAAACTTAACAACAGTGGCCAACCATGGTTACATTTTATTGAGTCCCTCGTCTGTTAGTCCTTAAGGATTTTACTTCATTACTTGAGGGGAAAATTTACTGTTTGTATGTTGTGTTTTCTTGATGACTGTAATGAAGAACCTGGCTACTTTGAATGTTGAGCAGAATGGTTCCTTGCGTTGCAGTTTTTCACCTTGGCACTAATGACAGTTTGGGTGGGTTATTGTTGTGCAGGTCCATACTGTGTATAATAGAATGTTTAATACTATTCTTGGCCTCTACCCACTAGATGCTAGTAATACACCCCCTCAGTTGTGACAGCCAATAATGAATGTCTTTGTTGCCAGCTGTCCCCTGAGGGACAAAATCATCCCAGGTTGAAAAATCATTGGCTTAAGATGTTTTAGTTAAGCCAATTATGGCTATTGTGAAGCAAGTAAGAACACCTAACAGATTCATGAAATAAGATAGGTTGTGTATTTCATTATGGATATTATTAGACTATGACTTACTCCTTTGCGACTTCAATTAAAAAAGCAGTGACAATTAAGCTTTTGCAGTGCATTATGCTAAATACTAAGAAATCCCATAGCACAAGAGATAATTTTAAACATTTTTATTTTCTGACAAATTATAAGCATTGGATAAAAATACAAAGAGTATAGGAAGGTATAGTCTTTACACCCTGAACCCAAGTTCCTTTCTTGGAAGTAATCATCACTGATAATTTCTTCCATGTTTTTTCAGAGAGATTCTTATATATATGTTTATATGGGCTAATGTTTACTGAGGACTAACAGGTACCAGGTGTTGCACTAAGTGTTTTTACATATATTATTTAATCCTCCTAATAAGCAATAGAGCAGTGGTTCTCAACCTGTGCGTCTCGACTCCTTCAGGGGTCGAATGACCCTTTCATAGGGGTCACTTAAGACCATTGGAAAACACATATTAGATATTTACATTACGATTCATAACAGTAGCAAAATGACAGTTGTGAAGTAGCAACGAAAATAATTTTATGGGGGTCACCACAACATGAGGAACTGTAAAGGGTTGTGGCATTAGGAAGGTTGAGAACCACTGCAGTAGAGGCTTAGAGAGGTTAAGTAACTTGCCTAAGGTCACATAGGACTTTCCTATTTGAGAGACTTTGTTTTTAATTGACTGTTGCTCCCCAGGGAGCAATAATTAATGAAATCATGAAATAGTGTTTTTTAAATATAAATATTCAAAGTTAATTTATCCAGTAACTACCAAATTGGGAAAGCATTCCTATCTTAGTTAAATTTATTGTACAAAATATTACACATTAAAAATCTAAGTGATATTCTTAAAGTAATCATAAAACAATATTTTAGACATTGTCAACTTAAGGTCAACACTGCAGAATCAAGAAAAGAATCATTGAATTTAATGTCATAGTGCTAAACTTCTTGGTGTTAGCAGTTAACTCAGGAAAAAATTGGAATGATTGGACTTATTAACTCTACTATAACCAAAATAAATTTTACTATATGACAAGCATAAGGAATAAGAAGAGCAAGTTTTTAAAGATCACTTGATTTTTTTTTTAACATTGATAACATAGTTTTTCAGTAGTTACATTCTCATAGGCACCCATCATTCTAGAACTAGGAAGAATCTTTATGCAGTAACAATGAAATAATTGAGCTGCTTTTACTATAGAAATTTTAATTATATATTTTAAAGTAGTCTGGAAAATTCCCAACTCTCTCTCCTTGGCTACTCATGTAAGTAGGTTGTTGTAATGAGTTAGTTATGTGTATCTCTCAGACACAGTATGCAATAAAATAACTTGGGAGTTGGTTAAAAATGCAGATTCCTGGCCTCATCCCCCCCAGTCTACATGTCTTGATGGAGTCCAAGAAAACCTGATTTTTATAGCAACTCTTTGGGTGGCTGTGAAGCAGGTGTTCTGAGCTACACTGCATTAGGTGCTCTAAACTATTTTTCCCCCACTGGAGGACCACCTGCAGATAGCCCAGTTCCTAGTGTTTGTGATACGCTGTGTTGCAGAGAGCATATTCTTTAAAAACAAAGTTAGAAAAATTTAGTATTTCTTATTGGCCTTTTAGAATATATTGGCACTCTTGACATACAATTCTATTAACGGTCTTCAGCAGAAATAGAGTAATTAATTATTGGCAGGGACACCCTTGTGGTAGAAGATTGTGAATGATGAGCTAACTATTAATATTCTCAACATTAACAATTGTTAACCCACATATTTAGAAATGGAAGAAAAATCTAATTTACATTGTATCAAACTACTAATTGTTTAACAGTTTGGGAATTTTTATATCTGGAAATTACACTATTATAGAGAAAATGCAGCTACTACATATTGTACTGAATGCACTATCAGAAGAAAAGCATAAATGAAACACGGTGGTTGAGGGAGGAGTATAGGATGATTAACAATCCCTGTAGTGGAGAGAGCATCAAGGAATTATGCATCTGAGGGGTTAGAGAATCTAAAGTAGTCTTATTTTGCAGTACATACATAGGAAGGTTGTCTGGAAAGTATCCAGCCATGTGATACAGAGGCATTTATGGCTGGATTTTTTCCGGACAGCCCTTCTATATCAAATCATTGTCATATACCTTAAATGTACATACTGTGTCAATTATATCTCAATAAAGCTGGAAAAAAAAACTTAATTTTTAGTAAGTGAATTTTAATATTAGAGAGTAGATGATTTTTAAGTTACCATTTTTGTTATTCAATGAATAGTTTTGGTAATAATGAAATTTAGTTTTTTATAATAATTGTAGTTTAATTTTCTCTAAATAAACTACTTCAGTAAGAAATATTTTTACATTAGTCTTTTGTAATGGATGACCTCACTTTCTAAAATACTGTTGAATATATTAAAATGTTGAAGTGAACTCTATTTGTAGGTATTGATATATCAGTATAACCTTCTATAATTACTGTAAAGCAGTACCAAAGTATGTAGTTTTATTATATAGTTTCTATAAGTTAGTATACATTATATTTGGTGGCGGTCTGCATGTAATTGTAAAATTAGATATCTTATCAATAGAGCGATCTAGTATGGAAACTGAAAATTTATTCACTACCACTTTATTACTGTCGCTCGTGACTTCCTTTACTCAGATAAAGAATTTTTGCATTATTATTAAGATGAGTTTCAGTCCTTGGGTTATTTGGTCTTGGATACTTACTTCACTTCAGTGCATTTATTTTTTTAAGGTGGGTACACTGATACATGGTAAACTGTAGTGTGAATGTGCTCCTGTTTCATCCAAGTAAAATACTAAGCCTTCTTTTGTTTTAATGGACTCCGTTCAATTTAGGATACAGCCGAATCAAGATATCAGTTCTCTTAAGAGTATTAGATTATATACTTTTTAAAAAACCTTTGCATTTATTAGTGTAGGGAAAACAGTAATTAGAATTATTTGAGAAGCAGATCTGAAGTTGACAGATTTAAAACAAGTAGGTGTTTCTGAGAGACTTGGCTACCAAATGAACAAGTTACCGTTATTGTAGTCCAGGAATTTGTAGTCTGCAGAAAATTACATGAGAGTTGCTTTAAGTATTTGAGAAAGCCAGGGAAATCTTGCTTCTACCTGTCTAGTTCATGGAAGACTTTGAGGAGTTGGTGGCATTTGTGCTTGACTTAAAAAGATATGTAAAATTTGATCACATAGAAGTAGGAAAGTATTTAAGGCTGAGTGAAAAGAACAAGTAAGATAGAAGGCTTGTGCTGAAAGCAATTCAGTGTGGTTAGAGTATATGATAAACTGAACTAATGGGAAGACAATATTTGGAAAGGCTGGTATTTGTGGAGGATCTTAAAAATGTCGAAGTATAGAATCCTGTTTGAGAAAGGGGAAATGATGTGATCAAAGTGTGTTTGACCAGATTATCTGTGGTGAAAGACCAGTTTTTAAAAAATTTCCAAATCATCATGTAATGATACTTTGAAAAACAATAGAAATGAATTAGTAGAAAAATTAAGTAAAAGAGACATAAATTTGAACCCATACTTCATAATATTAGGCTCATCACTTAAAATGATTATCAAATTGTTCCATGAGTTTTTAAATGCTTCTAGCTTGCTGTGTTCTGGACCAGTAACAGTTTGGTGGATTGACACTAGTTTATGGACCACACTTTGAGTAGCACTACTTTGGACAGGGTGGAGTATGACATTTAGATGGTATTCTCTCCATGTGAACAGAGTTTTTTGTTTTTGCCTATTAACTGACATATCACAGTTGACTAGAAGGGTGACTGAAACATAGCAGGCAAACAATATTGAATAAACATTTAATCTATATGCCAGGCCCTAGGGATACAAAGATTCATGATACAATTGTGGCTTCGCACTTTCTAGTGGGGAAGGTAGACTTTTATAAACAAATATTGTTTAATAATTAGAATATAGATACCTCACCACAATAGTATAAACATTCTTGTCCTTTTTACATCGTCTGTCCCTCCACCTAGCCCCTGCGCCCCCCATTTATTTAAGTAGAGCTTTGACCACCTTTGGTGTCTCCTTTGGAGCACCTTTGGTGTCTCCGCAAGGTCTTTTATTTTTCTCTCAAAGCAGTTCCTTTATCTCTTCTTGTCTACTGTGACTGTCATTTTTCTTTATAATTTATAAATTACTACAAAAGTTAAAGTTTTATTTTTCACCACCTTTTTAGCTTTGTTTTTTTTCCGTGTCTTCAGTTTCTCTTCTTTAGTCCTCTACCTTAGCTACCTTAGGCTTCCTAGCCAGGTGGCTGACCACATTTTCCAGAAGAGGAAACTGAGTTTGGCTTATTCACAACAGCAGAACCAAGATAACTAGATTTCATTAATCTTTGAGTCTGTCCTTTAACAGTGGTTAAATTAGATCTACATAGAAAATATAAAACTGTTGATCCAGTTATCCGTTTCCTACATTAGTTCTAGGATGTCTGTGGGGTCATGTGTTCCTTTGATTTTCTTAATTTTTGAGAATGAATCAAATGTATTTTAAAATAAATGTCAGGCAACCTAAATCAAGATATTCTAGAGGAAAATGGCAAATGTATGTTGTAAAATAATTTTTCTAATTGCAAGTGAGCATGTTGATTGTAGATTTGGAAAAGATGAAACATAATAATGAGGTTGGACAATTTTGTGAACTCATCCTAGAAAAAGTGCTACATACCTCATTGCTGACTATCACTATGGTGACTTTCGAGGTACTCTTCCTTGGGAAGCTATGCCCCAAAACCAGCGTCTAGTCCACCCTTCAAAGCAATTTTGGAACTCTTTTTTTTTTTTCTAGAATGTTCATCAGAGCACGAACTTGCCACCATCTGCTTACGTTGGCAGCATTGTACAAACAACTTGGTAAGGTGTCATAACCTTGCCAAGGTTAAAATGACAGCTCTGATGGCCATTCCAGAAAAAGAGTTCCCCAAATTGCTTCAAAGGGTGGACTAGGTGCTGGCTTGAGTGAAAAGCTTTCCAAGGGGACGTTGAAGGTGACCATAGTGATAATCAGCAGTGAGGTATGTAGCACTTTTCCTAGGATGAGTTTGCGAAATTAATTGTTCAAACTTGTATGCTATAACATCAGCCATCCCTTTGCAGCCTTTGTTAACACTTGATTGATTTTCTTTTTATTGCATTTTGCTATTTTTAGTAAAACTTAAATTCTGAAAGAACCTTTAGTGCTACTGGTTTTAATGAAAATTAAACTCTGAAATTGAGTTCAATAAAATTTCTTTTACATACTTGATTCTCTTTAAGCAATCTAATACTATATCAGGAAGTTATTTTGTTACATTTGTTTAGCAAGTGACAGAGATAAATTTCAAACCCACGTCACCTTTTTACCAAGACTACTGCTTTTTATACAGTAGCACACTGTTCATTGAACTCTGAGAACTTTGTGACTTGAAAGAGGAACTGCTTACTTTTTTGGTCATGCCCTCTCATCCTCTGTGCTGTAGGATTCTAAAACTAAAACCTCTCTTATGTCAAGGCTTATGCAGAGGGGTATTAACTCTGAGACCTTCCTTAGTACTCTTTTACACTATGTATGTAGAGGATAATATCTCTCTCTCTCTCTCTCTTTTTTTTTAAGTAGTGCAAAAGTTGGTTTATATCGTCACCATTAGAAGTCTAGGACTGTAGGCTGTGCTCACTTCTTTTTTTCAACTGCTGTGAACATCTATGGTGTGGTAGTTCCCCAGGGAAATACAGTATTTTTCAATGTATTTTCTGGTTGTTTTTATATCTCTCCCTTAGGATTATACCTTTGCTATTGCTTTTACCCTTAGCATTTGCCTGATAGAAACAGAACAAAACTGTCGTTATCCAGTTTGGTTTATATTTAACTCTTGCAGGTGCAGCGTGGCACGGGTGAAGACACTGTGCTTCCTGCTGCCCTCTTCAGGGGCTAAGGCATATGGTATGGCTGTTGGAGAAACAGTACCACTGTGATAGGCTTTATATAAAACAAATGAACTTTTAATTTTAGAACAGTTTTAGATTTATAAGTTATACATTTATATTGTGCAGAGAGCTCTTATATGCCCTGAACCCAGTTTTTTCTGTTAACATCTTACGTTAGTATATGGTACATTTACCATAATTAATCAGTATTAACTCGCTCTGTTCTGTGAGTTTTTGTGAGTTTCTCAGAGTTTTCCTTATTTTTCATGTCTTAATAGTTTTGAGGAATACTGGTCAGATATTTTTGTAGAATGTCCGTCAAGTTGAGTTTGTCTAATGTTTTTCTCGTGATTAGATTGGGTTCATGGTTTTTCAGAAAGCATACCACAGAGGTAAAGTACCCTTCTTATTATGTATTACAGGACAAGACTGGTGATGTGATCCTTGATCATTTGGTTAAGGCACCATTGGTCAGGTTTTCCACTGTAAAGTTACTATTTTTCTCTTTTACTGAGTCTAGCCCACATTTATGGGAAGGAGGGGCTAGGCCCTACCTCCTGGAGGGGAGAATATTTGTTCATATTATTTGGAATTATTCTGTAAGGAAGATTTGTCACCCCTCCCCCATTAATTTATTAATTTAATTTATTTTATACTTTGGGTTAAAAGGGTAGAGATACATATATAAAAGGGGGAACCAAAAAAACCAGAGTCTGTTTATAAAAAATTACATGTATATTTATTCTTACATGTTTAAACTTCAGTCACCTTCATTTGATGCAGTATACCTCTCAAGATGCTTTTTTCACTGCTCAAAACAATGTTTGAACTCTTTGATTTTGATGCCTTTCAGTGCTAGTGTTTCTGCTTTTTTTTTTTGTTTTACCTCTTCCATATCAGCTAAACGTTTTCCTTTGACGACTTTTTATCTGGGGAAACTAGAAAAGGTTGCTTGGGGCAAGATCGGGTGAGTAGTGAAGGTGGTATATGGAAGTCATGCTGTTTTTCGTTAAAAACTACTGAACACTCAGTGCAGTGTGGGCAGATGTGTTGTCATGGTCATCTTTTTGCCACAACTTGGAACGTTTCTACACTGCAGTCGTGGTACAACCTTCTCAAAACATCTGGATAAAAACTTTGGTTGACTGTTTGACCTGGAGGAACAAATTCTGAGTGCACAATTTCTCTCACATCAAAGAAAGATAATTCTGGGGTTTTTTGGGTCCCCTGTATGCCAGTCACTTAATTTAGACTGCAAAGTCCAAAATCTGCAGAGTAGCCTGATAGCCAGGAGATCTAGGGAAGAGTTGATGTTAACTGTTAAACTCCACCAGCCCCACAGAATTTTCTCTTCAGGGGAGGTCAGTCTATTTTTAAAATTACTGCCTTCAACTGATTGGGTGAGGTCCACCCACATGATCTCTTCTAAAAAACATCTTCACAGAAGTATAGAAAATGTTTGACCAAATGTCTGAGTACTGTGGCTTAGCCAAGTTGATACATAAAATTAACCACATACTATTTTATTCCTTGTCATTTATTTTGTTCCTAAATTGTTCCAGATTTGGTCATTGCGAGTTCTTTCAGACTGGTTCCTTTGTCCTTCTAGTTTTTGAGCACTTCCTTATTTTCTGATGACTAATGGATATGTCAGACCTATCTTGTTTTCTGTATCCTACCCTAGAATGAACTATTTCTCCAAGAATGGTATCTAGAAACCAAGATGTGGGCATTGGAAGTACTCATTGCTGGAGTATCATTACTTTATAGGCAGTATTATTTTTATACTAACCCAGATATATACATATCTGTGCTGTTTCTGACTCTAATGTAAAGTACCAGAGTGTTCATTCTTGTTTTTCTATAACTTCTGAGAAACCCATTAATTTAAAATCAGTTTTCAGAATTGTTAACCCATACATACCCTTGAGGAAAACAAACTTAGAACTAGAGTACTGTTTTTACATACAGTTCTTTTTACCCTTACCTTTTCAGTTTACAGTCAAAACTAATTTCTAACATTACTTAAGGTCAGCTCCTCTGCTCCCCCAACTCTTTTATTGAGGTTATGTCATACTTTGTAGTACAGTTAGATTCATTTGTCATTAGTCTTCATTCCATCCTCATTGGTTTTTAGAATTTAGTTTGCATACATCACTGTTCATTCTTTGAGATATACATGTCTATGGATTTCGATGTAAAGGGCCTAAAGTCATGTATCTACCACTGCAGGGCCATACAGAATAGTTTTATCACCCTAAAATTTCATCTGTGTCCCTAGTAGTCTACCACTCCCTCCTCAGCAATTCCTGGCAACCACTGATCTATTAATATTTTGTGTCCCTATAGTTTTACCTTTTCCAGAACGTTATGTGTAACTTTTAGGGTCTGGCTTCTTTCACTTTAGCGAAGTACATTTAAAATTCAACTATGTTGTTGCAAGGAATCAGTAGCCTGTTTCTTTTTATCCCTGAATAAAGTTGTATACTTTCTATGTAGACATTCCACTGTACCACAGTTTGCTTACCCATTCTCATGTTGAAGAATAACTTGGTTGTCTTGCTTGTTTCCAGTTTTTAGTAATTATGAATAAAGCTGCTGTAAACATTTGTGTACAGGTTTTTGTGTGAACCTAAGTTTTTAATTCACTTGGATCAGTACCGAGGAATACAGTTACGGGTTGTATGCTAAGGCTGTGTTTAACTTGATGTGAAATCGCCAAATTGTCTCCAAAATGGCTGTAACACACATTTTATTTTAAACACAGTATCATCTTAATGCATTTTTTCATCTTTGTTTTTCACTTAATATAGTGTGACCATCTTAATATATTGGTACGTAGAGACTTATTTTGTTCTTTTCAAGCACCTGTTAATATACTATATTCCATTGTATGGCTAAAACATTCATGTTTATTAAAGCAATTCTTTAAATTATAAAAATACTGCATATTTATGGCAAAAGATAAGTTTTCTGAAGAGAACTCAGTAGATTCTCCATTGACGGGAACTTAGGCCCTCTGAAACAACTGGCAAAAAATCGTGGAAATAATGCTACATTTACCCGGGATGGGTGCCAGTTAACTAATAGATAGCCTACTGTATAATGCAAAGTCAGTCTCCCATCTATGTACCCCCCCTCTTTTTTCATTCTTTAGAAGGGAATTTATAGTTCATGCTTATGTTTTTCAGTGTAATTTATATTGATACCTCTTAATTCATGAGTTTAACTTCTCACTATGTAAGATGAAGAATTTAATGTAATAACACCAGTTTCCTTTTCTAATTTTTGTTATGATTTGTAACTCTTCTAGTGGTTGGTTTTATTTCTATTAATAAAATGATTTAGCAATCTTACATAGGAATCTTTTGCTATGAAAAGGTAAAGAAATTAGTTCACTTACTCTCTAGTGCTCCCCCCTTCTCTCTTCCTACAAATTTTTTAATTACTATTTTTATATTAGGGTTTAATAATATTTATCTTTTTTTTAAGCTGAAATAAGTCTTCTGTATTTGTCTAGTCTCAAAAAGGAAAACTAGAAAATAGCGTTTATTGATTGTTAATGTACTTATTATAATATTAAATAATGATTTATTTAATATGGACGTAAAGAGGAGCTGAATTCTCATCATTGAAACTTTGTCCATTGAAGGAGAACCCTTTTTTTTTTCCTTTGGTTGGTTCCCTGGCTGGGAATCGAACCCAGGCTGCAGTGGTGATAGCACCATAGCCTAGCCACTGCACCACCAGGGAACCCCCCTGAAGAAGAATCTTTAAATCCCAAAATCTTAACTCTCTTCTACCTTCACGTAGTTATTCTGGCTCATACCCAACTGCCATTTTTCTCTTACCCAATGTTGTCGTCTTCTAATATTTCTTAATTTTTGAAAAGAGTGTGTGGGTGGTAAATTTTGAGTACTTACATATTGAAAAATGCCTTTATTTTGTCCTCACATTTGATTGATTGTTTCCTAGGAATTCTGGGTTGAAAATACTTTCCCGTGGAACTTTGATGT
>PVJL010003496.1:36561-134061 GCA_004026885.1 Lyroderma lyra
GTATGTGGGTAGCTCCCTGACTGGGTATCGAACCCAGGCCGCAGTGCTGACAGCGCCAGCGCTGAAGCCTTAAGCCACTACACCATCAGGGAACTCCCCGAGTTCTAAATTTTTACCTATATTTGTGTCTCTTAAGTATAACTTTTTTTTCAGTAATTGTTTTAGACTCTCAATGAGTTCTTTTAGGCTGAAGGCTTAGGTTTGCTTTTAGCTAAGAAGTTTCCATCTTGTGTTTTTTTTGTCATTCTCTACATCCCCCTACATCGTCTTTAGAACTTTTTACTAGTCAGGTATTTGAACTCTTTGATCTCTTTTCTTTGCCTCTTTATTTTCATAATCTGTTTTCTTTTGTTACTATATTGTAGAAATTTCCTTCACTGTTTCTTTTCCTTGTTAGTGATTTGGCCTTCAAACATGCCTGTTTTGTTATTTAGACTGACTATTGAATTTTTCATTTTGGCAATTGTATTTCTGATTTCCAAGAACTTAGTCTTGTTTTCCCTTATAGAAGTCTATTTTTAACAATACCTATTGAGGTTTAATTTGCATGTCATAAAATCTGCATGTTTTAAGTTTATAATTCAGTATGTTTTAATACAGTCAGGTACAATTTAGTATATTTGGAGTTGTGCAGCCATCACTGTAATGTAATTTTAGAACATTTCCATCACATCAAAAAGAAACCTTGTGTAGTCACTGCTCTTTCTTAGCCCCAAACTCAGGCAACTGCTATTCTACTTTTCTGTTTCTATGAACTTGACTTTCCTGGACATTTCATATAAGTGATATAATACAGTATGTGTTCTTTTGTGTATGGCTTTTTTAACTTAGCATAATGTTTTTAAGGTTGGTCTATGTTGTAGCATATTATTTGTTCCAACATCATTTGTTGAAAACACTGTCCTTTTCCTGTTGAATTACCTTAGTAATTTTGTTGAAAATACGTTGACCAACCTATTGTATATGTCTTTTTGGTGGCTTTATATTCTGTTCTATAATGTTCATCTGTCTATCCTATGCCATTATCATAGTTTCTTGATTATTGTGGATTTAGTAAGTCTTGAAATCATGTAGTGTAAATCTTCCAATGCTGTTTTTCTTTTTAAAAAGTTTTGGCTTTTTGAGGTCTTTTCAAGTTTGACAATTTCTACAAAAAAAGCCAGCTGTGATTTTTGAGTGGAATTACAGTGACTATATAGATTAACTTGAGAATTAATATCTTAACAATATTGAATTTTCCTTTCCATGAATGTTATATCTTTCTATTTACTTAGATCTTTTTAAATTTTAGCATAGTTTGTAATTTTTTATGTATAGATCTTGCACCTGCTCTGTTAAATGTATTCCTAAGTATTTCATGTTTTTTTTAAAAACGCTGTTGTAAATTACATTATTTAAAATTTTATTTTTGAATTAATCATTGCTTATATATAGAAATGTGGTTGATTTTAATTTTCCTTAGGATTTTCTATGTACACAATTATGGTCTGCAAATAAACACAATTTTATTTCCTCAGTCTGAAAACCTTTTATTTTTCTTATTACACTGGATATCTGCAGTACAACCTTGCTTGGAAGTGGTATAGATATTTTTTTTTGATTCATCTTTTTGAATCTGGACCATGGTTACTCTGTTTGAACTCTTAGCTTCAGGGCTGTTGGTGGGTGAGTTCTGTGCTGGTTGTGATACTGGAGTTTCTTTTTCTCTAAATCATTCTTTTAGCCCTTTCAGTAATTTAATACTTCATTAAATTCCTTCTTGTTGAAACATCTAATGTGTTTTCTGTTTTCTGCCCTGAACTTTTATAAACTTCCATTTACCAAACGGGGCCTTGGAGACTATTTCTTTATGGATCAAGTAATAATTAACATTGGAGTTTTAAAAAATGTATTCTGGCCACTCTCCTTATTAATGATTTCTTCATAATCTGAATGAGCTAGATAGAAATATTGTCTCTAGAGGGAATGGGAAGGCAGCATTATCATGGAGATAATATAGTTGTATTATCTAAGAGAGGTTTAAATAAATAACAGTGACCCTGCTATTTAATTATAAGTTGCTTCTTTTAGTCCCTGAGTGTATATTTTTACAGATAGTTTAATTTGGAGAGTATAGCAGAAAGTAACACTGCTCAAAGCTAGACATTCTGATTTTATTTTGCAGTATTAAAGGTGGCATTTGGTTTTAACTGTCTTGACAGCTAGATACCTGAGCTACACAAAATGGGTTAGAAATTTGCTCATTTGTGTATCAGAAAAGGGATTGAAAACTGTCTAAGGCTAATCATCAGAGATAGTCTTATTTCTTTAGGTAAATATTTGAATGCTGACTTTAAATACTGTTGGGTTTAGGAGACAGTAGAGAAATTATTATAGAAAGTATATTAGCAGGGAAGACAGTCAAATTTGTAATTACCATAATATCTGAGGAGAATATAGCAGGAGGAGTTGGGAAAACATCACTAAGGAAGTGATGTCTGTGCTCAGACTGAAGGATAATTAATAGGAACTAGCCAGATGTTTGAAAAGGCCAAGACATTTGGGGAAACAAATAGGAATGGTTGGGTGGGTGGCAGTGGCAGTGATGGTGGCATGAGTCAATGAAGAGTATTAAACCATTTTTAAGTATCCATTGGGATAGTCTTTTCTTTAGTCTTAGACCTCATTGGGGCTCTCGAGGATGTCTGCTGTACCCTAGGTTTACTCTTAGTTGGCCCCATGTAACTGCATTATAGGTACTTGACCAGGGAATGCAGTCTGACATTTGTTGTTACCATATTCACTTGTGCCAAGATTGAATTATCCTTTTTGAGGATTGACTAAAGGTTCTGCAGTTAGTGCTTTCCTTGGGGGTTCTTGGGTAAATTTGTAGTCTAGTATCCTTTGAAGTTCTATTGAAAATTGTGCATTTGTGGAGGGAGGGGAAGATCTGTCCCTTCATTTCTATTCTCATATGGTTTTGAAATCACCTGCCTGCTGATCTCCTTTTACTCCTCATGTCTTGCAACAAATTAAGTATTATTAATCCCTTAAAATGCAGCTTCAGAGTTTGGAGCACTGCGTACCTACCCTATATAGAGGTATCTTTACTGACTTGTGCTTTGGGTGATGTTATTGCTATCTCTGCCTGTGGAGGTATGTATGCTATTAGCAACAGCCCTGTGAAATTCATTTTGGGTGTTGTGAAGATGTTACATTATAACGTACTTTTTAAAGAGGACCTTCAGGAGTAAATTTATTCTTGTTGTTAGCATTGCTACTAATTCTCTTTAATCAGAAAATCAATTTTTTCAGCTTTGGTGGCACAGTGTGTGACTATCTGATCATATTTCCATTTTCATTTAGCTGCTAGAAATCTTGAATACATTGAACTAGTTATTCCTCAAAAGTAAACCACTAGAGCTGAATTCTTGGCTGTTAACCTTGTGAATATAGAGGACTCTTATAGGCAGTTTTAGTGTATTTTTATATTACCTATGGTGCTGATTCCACTTAATAGCTTGTTTCTCCTCTTCTCTTATATTTTTAATTTATATACTTTGCATTTTATCTCTGTTAAGCACTTTATACTTGGGGGCATTTTAAACAAATGCTCTCAGTTTAGAAATTTCTCTTTTCTCTCTCCTGTTAGGTGTTTCTTTCCCTATATAATACATGCTTTTTATTTGAGGGCATTCCTTTATTGTTCCCACCTCTGCTTCATAAAATAAACTCATCCTTTAAGGTAAAAAACTAGTTCAAAAGTTTTTGCTGCTTAGACATCTTCTCTGACACCCTATCCCTTGTAAACTAGTTGTTCCAGGTTGTTGGCTTTGAGAATGCCTGGAGTAGGGCCTGGCATATTTTTGGTGAACTTTTACCCACTCTACTTAGTATTTTCTTTATTCTTAAGGTGTTGATCATTTGTACTTGGCTATGATTTTTATGTACGTGTTTGCCCTTGTCCTTCTGTCCTATATGCTTATTTAACTGGTTGGTCTATTACTATTAGTATCCTATTTCTTAATCCTCATTCCCTTCTTTCTCTCCTTCCTCAGTCATGTATAATTCTTTGTAGTGATTCTATTGAGATACTTGACAGTGTGGAAAACTGGACGCTTGTATAGTTGAACAATTATACCTGTAGTGGTGTTTGATTGATTCATGTTAACTAGGATAAACATTCTGTTGGTTTGCATTGGGATTCTTGAACTTGATTGCTTCAATTCCAAAAAATAATATCTTGGATGTAGACATTATTGTACACTAAGTTTGTAGGAGTTGAATAACCAATAGGTTGGTTGATAAAATTAGGATTTAGAAAGTTTTCCTGAGTTGGGCACAGTATTAGCTAAAATAAATAATAATAGTATTTGTGTATATGAGAAAAAAAATGCCAGCATAAACTCAGGGAGACCTAGCTTAATGATAGGGAGAAAAAGACCTGAATTGTGAGAAAAAGACCTAAAGTTATCATTTTTTGTGTAAGTCAGAATAGAGTAGATTATCTGTGATTAAAAACACATAGCCCTAAAATCTCAGTGTTTTAAAACTCTAAGGTTTATTTCTCATTGGTTCAGGGTAGCAGAAATTTTTGGTCATGGAGGTTACAAGTAATAGTGCAGCCACCATCTCAAACTTAGCCAGAGAGAGGCATTGTTTTTCTGGAGGTTCTTTTTAACCAACATTTAAATGCTCTAGCCTGAAGTGAATGGAGGCATTTCCACTTAGTTCATTGGCCAAATATCGTCACATGGTGCCTCCAAACACAACTGGAGTCAAGAAATGTGGTCTTGTATGCCTGCAAGCGGGGAAAACTAGAAGTATTTGACAGCAGTATTACTGGATTGCTCACACATGACACAGTACTTGCTTGACATATAGTAGACACTCAAATACGTGTTGAATGTACAGTGTTGTTCAAGTAGCTTCTAAATTTAAATCTCTGTAAGTGATGTTAGAAAGAGAATGGCTGGCAGATTATATTAGAGGGACCAGGCAGTTTTTTTATTCTTAAATTTCTACAATTGTATTTGCTTCTTTACTAGTACCTTTTTCTCAAGCATTATTATTCCTTTTCCCTGTTTTTCCTTTCTTGACTCCTATTGAAAGTATATGTTGTATAGATGAGACTGCAGTATCTTAACCTACTTTGAAGGTCCATAAAATTTAAGAGTGTATTGGCCATCTAATTGGAATATTTAGGGTTATGTCAGTTTAGATTTAGATACAATGTTCATACTTTGTTGTCCAGCATTAATATTTGATATCCACTGGATTAGTATAAAGAATGAGCTACATGTAAAAAAATCTTCTTTTAAGTAGGTAGAAAATGAGATGAGAATTGAAATTGGTCTTCACATTAATAGCAGTGAATGTTATTTTTGTATTTTAAGGATAGTCATTTTTATAGAGAATAAGTTGTAAGTTGATAGCAGTTCTGAATACTGTATTATTGAAATATCAATAGCAAATGTTAGCATCTTATTAATAATTCTAATGTTAAAACTAGTTTGAAAAGTAAAGTCTTGAATTATTTTACACTTTGTATTCAAATTGTGGGAAATGCTTATTTTATGGTTTTGAATAGAACCATAGGTTGTTTTTTTAAATTTATTTTTATGTTAGACTTAGTGGGGTGACAACTGTGTTAGCAAGGATTACATAGGTTTCAGGCATACAATTCTACAATGCATTGTCCACTTGTTGTATAAGTTCACCACCTAATGTGACTTCTTTTTCTATCACCATATATTTAGCTTCCCCTCCCTTCTCCCCTCCCCCCTTGTCCCCTCTCCTCCCCACTCGTCCCCAAATAAACATTAAACTATTGATTGTGTCCATGGGTTATTTGTTTGTTTGTTTGTTTTCTTTGTTGCTTTCACTTTTATATTCTGTATATGAATGAAGTCATATAGTTCTTTGTTTTTTCTGTCTGGCTTATTTTGCTAAGCATGATGATCTCCAGGTCCATCCATTTTGTTGTAAATGACAATATTTCATCTTTTCTCATAGCTGAGTAATATTCCATTGCGTATATGTACCACAGCTTCTTTATCCAGGCATCTGTCGCAGGGCACTTTGGTGGTTTCCATGTTTTGGCCACTGTGAACAGTGCTGCAATGAACATTGGGGTACATAAGTCTTTGCGGACAAAGGTTTTCAAGTTCTTTGGGTAGATCCCCAGAAAGGGGGATTGCTGTGTCACATGGTAACTCCATTCCCAATTTTTTGAGGAACCTCCACACTGCCTTCCACAGTGGTTGTACCAGTTTGCACTCCCACCAGCAGTGTGCCAGAGTTCCTTTTTCTCCACACCCTCTCCAGCACTTGTTATTCTTTGTCTTGTTGATAACAGCCATTCTCACAGGTGTGAGGTGGTATCTCATTGTGGTTTTGATTTGCATTTCCCTGATAGCGAATGAGGATGAGCATTTTTTCATATATCTGCTGGCCATTTGTATTTCTTTGTGGGAGAAGTGTCTGTTTAGTTCTTCTGCCCACTTTTTAATTGGGTTGTTTTTTTGTTGTTAAGTCTTATTAGTTCTTTATATATTTTAGATATTAGACCCTTATCTGATGCATTATTTGCAAATATTTTCTCCCACATACATTGTTTTCTTAAATAAGGCTTGCTGTTTTCTTCTTCCCCTTCTCAATTTGAGTCCTAGAATCTGTTCTATTTTTACTTGTGGATCCTCATACCAAAGCTGTCTCTGATTTCATGCTCTGAAGATCAAGAGATCTTCTGTAAGATGAGAATTGTGTATAGTGGCCTATTAGAAGAGTAAAGAAGGCTTAGTTAGGTAGTTAACGTTTATTGAGTACGGTTTTTTCAAATAAAAACAATGCTATCCCGCAAGTCTCTTTACTATAATTAAAGATAATTTAATAAGCTCAGTGGATGGCTATATGCCTGATAAGTGCTTGCTAGAAGTAATTTTTTTGTATTATTGTTGAAGCTTTATTTTCTATGTGTTTAATTTTTTAATTCTTTAAGGAATCAATGAAAATAATCTACATGGAATATTTACAAATAGTTGGAAATAAACCAGGTCTATTGAATTAAAAGAATATCTTGCAAATCAGATTTTCTTTATTTTAATTACAAAATGAAAGTGAAACAGCACTGTTTAAAATTCAAATTGAGTAAAATTTATGTCTTTTAAGGCATTAGAATTTGTTTGAGGCTTGAGTTAAAAGGATTGATGGTTAGATTACCTTTTGCGGGGAGAGCTCATGATACATTTTCCCCCCCTTAAAAAGAGTAACAAACATTGTGTTGTTTGTTATGAGGCTGGGGCTTGTATTTCTGGCTGCCCATCTGGTGCTATCATTCTCCTTGTTCTTTCTGGGTCTCTGGCCTAACATGACATCATATGAGACTTTAATTATAAATAAATTTATTTTGCAAAGCTGATTTAAAATATTTAGGTAATTATGTTTTCAAGTTGAACTTTGATCTTTTATTTCTTGGGCACATATAATAAAGCAAAATTTGTTTGAATTTTTAATTGTAGGAAGTTTCTAAAGGCAGCCAAGATACTTATTCAGTATTTTCTCACACCTTCACTCACACCAGTTTTACTTTTTATTTATTTATTTATTTAACTTCATTTTTATTGTTAGACTTATTGGGATGACATCTGTTAGCAAGGATTACATAGGTTTCAGGCTTACAGTTCTACAGTGCATTGTCAACTTGCAGTTTTACTTTTTAAATTCTGGTTTCTCTGTATACTCATATAGTTTGCTCTTTGAAATTGGCATGCTCAATTATTTTCTTTTACCTAAGATTTTTATTTATTTATTTATTTTATTTTAAGTTATGGCATTTTTGCCCCCTGAGTTTTGCATGTTCACTCCTACTTTTTTCCCCTTAATCACTGGCAAGGTAGACTTACTAGACTTGGGCACGTAGCCCAAGTCTATTAGTTGGATAGACAGTTAGGTATACTTTATATTGACACTGAAGTAATTAGGAGAAAAAGAATAGGAGATTTCAGGAGAATGGTCTACTGGGTATGATACCATTTATTACTTTTTCCTACTAAATGGAACCAGAGCTCTATGGAGAAATAGTCTATTTGTCCAGGACTGGAAATATTCAGAACATCTTGTCATACCAGAAAGCAAGAAAGTTATCAAACATCATTGGGCAAGTTTCCCATTGGACAAATTGCTCACTGGGATGATTAGGGTGGATGAAAAAGTAATCTGGATTAAAACACATCAACTATGTTAAAAATCATGACTCATAATACTAAAACAATAAAGCAGCAATAACAGCAAGAAAACACCTTAATGGTCACCTTTGGAAGATACTGTGGAAGCAACTTATTCTGAGGGCAAGGACTCAAGCATTTATCTCTCAAGACTTTTTTGGATAACTAAATATTGATAGTTAATAAAGAGAAGTTTTTCTTTATAATAGTATTCCAGATAACAACTACTAAAATTAATAAGCAACAGCACCTGAACCCAATCCACAGGTCATAAAAAGAGGGGCAAACCAGACAGTGCTTCTTGATATGATTCAGTGGCCCCACCTATGAAATTTTCATGCAAAAAATTCAAATCTGATTCTAATCAAGCCTCTAGAGCCACCAAATTATAGCAAATACAAGGTACAGAATATGCTCAGAGACACCATGGAGGATACAGTCAGTAAAATCTAGAAGGGAATTCTGTAGGCTCTGTGTCTTGGTTTCTTCAACAATTAAGTGACAAGAAAAGGCTCAGGAAACTTACACATTAAAATGCAATGTGGTGATCTTGTTTGGATGGATCCTGATTTTAACCAATTATTTGTAAAAATGGTCCATGGAGCAAAGGGAAAAATCAAATGCTGGATAACTAGTGTTAACAAATTATTATTAATTTTTCTTAGGATGTGATAGTAATATTGTGGTTGTTTTAGAACTTATACTAAAATATTGACAGGGTATGACATGTGGAATTTACTTTAAAATCTAGATTGAGGGGGTATGGGTGGGGATATAGATAAACAAGATGGGCCATGAGGATATTTGAACCTGCATGATGGGTACATGTTAGACCATATTTTTAAATTAAATTTATTGGGGTGACATTGGTTAGTAAAATTTATATACATTTCAGGTATACAATTTTGTAGTTCATCATTTATATATTGCATTGTTTGTTTATGCCCCAGAGTCAGTTCTTCCATCACCATATATTTGACCTTCTTTACCCTCTTCTATCATACCCCAACCCCCATGGTAGATCATTTTACTTTTCTGATGAAAATTTGATAGGTTTTTAAAAAGATCATACATGTTGTGCTTTAGTCTTATAAAATTCAGTCTTTATGTATGAGATAAATGAGTTTACTCAGTTGTTAAATTTCTTCTTGAGCTGTCTAAGACCAGTAGAACTTTTTGGGGGTGCAATCTATAATTTGAATTATCTGTGAAACTTAAAATCATGCCTCATTTTTCCAAAAGTAGGGTTACCCTGATTTGTCATCAGTTCATGCTTGTCCAATGATACAGGGTGTACTCAAAGCTATAGTATAAAACATTCTGGAACTATAAATTTACCCAAAAATTCAAGAAAAACCATGAATATTGAATGGAAGACGGATCTATAATAGAGTTAAAAGAAATATTTTGTCTTAATCTTTTTGTCTTAATTTTAAGGTAAAAATGAGATTTGAAAGAAATTTATATTTGGGGATATTTATGATTATCTGTAGTTACTAGATTAGAGATTTTGTTTTGTCAGCTTCCTAGTTCATTCATGTATGTGCTTTATGGTGGGGTAGAGATTCTGTTTTTACTAATAAGATTAAACTAACTTCTGAGACCCATTTCTGTTACTTTGACATTTACTTGAGTACTAGGGCAATTTATATTGAGAACATTTTTTTCATATTATTGATTGAGCTTCTTGGTTGTAGATTCTTTGAGGTATAAACTGTTGTTGTGTGCCCATTATTAATAGCAGTAATTATACTCTATTGCCTGTTTTCTTTTTTTTTTTTTTTTTTTCCTTTTTGGTATGTGGGTAGCTCCCTGACTGGGAATCGAACCCAGGCCGCAGCGCTGACAGCGCCAACGCTAAAGCCTTAAGCCACTACACCATCAGGGAACTCCCCTATTGCCTGTTTTCTTGTTTTAGTATTCTCATATTTAGGCTGACCAGATGTACTATTTTTAAAGCGACGGAAAACAATGGTACTGTCTCATTTCAAATGGTACGTATAGTCAGCTTAGTTTTCATGGAGCTAAATTCAAGGTGTCAGAAGGCTGACCATAGGTACTATTTAAAATGGTACATCTAGGGGTTTCCCTGGTGTTGTAGTGGCTAGGCTTCCTCGCTCTCAACGCGGTGGCCTGGGTTCGATTCCCAGCCAGGGATTCCCCTCTGCCCCCCAAAAAAGGTACGCTAATCAGCCTATCATATCAACTTGCTTTGCTATTGAGGATAACTTTGGCTCTGCCTTCACTAAATGAAGGATTTAGTGCTGTTTTAGAAACCTGGTAGACTACCAGTGTATTTGTTTGTCTCAGTTTTTTTCTTTTGGCTAATAGTCGTTGCTATTTTTTTCCAGAGACATCCCCAGAGCTTTAGTCTCCTGAGTTTATATTTGCTGCAACTGAAGAGAAGTTTACCAGTATTATATGTGTATATATATGTATGTGTGTGTGTGTATATATATATATATATATATATATATATATATATTTCCCTTCTGGAAAATGGTTTGAAGAGTACAGTGAAATCTCGCACCGTCTTATGTTGGAAAAGAGGGCTTGGCCTTGTTTGAAGGTTTTATAGCTTTTAAGCGATAGGATCATGTAAAAATTATCTTACATAGCACTTTCAGCTTAAAGTGCTGACACTTCAGTTTTAATTCTACAGTCTTAAATGTTTGAGTGCCTACTTTCTAAGCATTGTAGTGTTTAGACACTTTAAAGAACAGAACATAAAAATCTTTCTGACACAGTTTATATTTAGTGTGGGATGACAGATGATAAACTAGATAATTAAGTTTAAAATGTGGTGTTAAATAGTGACAAGTGTACTGGAGAGTTGGAGGTGGAGCACTGCTGTTTGGGGAAAGAACTTTCCAGGCCGAGGGAGTAACAAGTAAGTGCAAAGGCTCTGAGGAAGGCCTGGTTTGTCTGTGGAACAGCCTGCTATAGGGAAGGTGGTGATGGCAGTGGTCCTTGTGAGTAAGGATTTTGGCTTTTACTTTGAGTGAGACAAATCTTTAGAAATTTTCCAGCATAGGAGTGACATGCTCTGATTTACTTTTTAACAGGATCACTCTTGGCTCTCAATACTGAGAATAGAGACTACAGGAGATAAGGCAGAAATAGACTGTTTATAAGACTTTATCAGTAAGCCAGATGAGAT
Organism: Lyroderma lyra; assembly: GCA_004026885.1. Lineage (NCBI taxonomy): Eukaryota > Metazoa > Chordata > Mammalia > Chiroptera > Megadermatidae > Lyroderma > Lyroderma lyra. The sequence goes on from PVJL010003496.1 coordinate 47,926, forward strand.
GCGATATTGGCTTGGACAAGAATGGTGGCAGTGGAGATGATAAATGTTTGAATTCTTGATATATTTTCTAAATGGAGTTGTTAGGACCAGATTTTTTGCATAGTGTGTGTGAGAGAGAATGGATCTGGGATGCCTTGAAGGTTTTTGGCCTGAGCAACTGAAAGGATGGAATTGAGATGGAAGAGACTACAGAATAATGAGGAGGAGGAGGAGGAGGAGATTACCAGGGGCTCAGTTTTGAATGCACTAATTTTTGTTTCTTTTTTCTTTTGTGGTGGTAGGGTAGTTCCCTGGCTGGGAATTGAATGCACTAATTTTGAACTGCTTATTAGACATGGAAGTAGAGAAGTCATACAGGCAATTTATCATATATAATATTAATCAGAAATTCAATGAAGTTTGGTTTAGCGACATAAACTGGGAAATTGTTAGTATAGAGATTTTATGTAAGCCGTGAGGCTAGACGGGATTAGTAAGAGAAGAGGATTAAGGACTAAGTCTTGGAATACAGCATTAGGAAGTCAGAAAAATTATCAGAAACTAGGGAAGGAGTAGGAGGAAGAGTAGAGTTTCAGGGAGGTAAGTAGAAAATCAGGAGTGAAGAAAGTTTCAGGGAGGAAGGGAGATCAGTTTTGTTAAATAAGAGATCAGATAATACAAGGACTGGTGAGTGATGTCTTTGGAAAGGACAGTTTCCGTGCAGTAGTGGCGGCAAAAGCCAGGTTAATATGAACTTGAGGGAATGGCAGGAGGGGAATTGGAGGCAAGGAATGCAGACAACTCTTAAAAAGTTTTGCTGTGAAACAGGAGCAGAGAAGTGGGACAGTAACTCGAATGGGTGTGTGGGGCTTAATTTTTTGTCATTGTAAAGGTTGGAGAAATGATAGCATGTTTGTTGATGGGACTGAATTTAAGTAGAGAGGAAAGATTTGATGACACAGGAGAGGGTAGGAATTTCTGGAGCAATGTCTTTGAGTGGGGGCAGGGGTGACATGGGATCTAATTACTGCCCAGTTTGGAAGCCTTAGCTAGGAGCATGGGCAGTTCATCCAAAGTAATAGGAGAGAGGTGGAGTAATAAGTATATGGGCAGAGATTCAGGGAAGAGGATGGATTTGTGTAGGGTGTGGAAATTTTTAATACTTAACTCATATGATTTTTGTGAGTATTAAGTAGGTTGATACTTGTATAGAGATGATTACAGAGCATAGTAAGTGCTCAGTAATTATTGACTTACTATCATCACTTGTAGAGGTAACTAAACAATTTTTGTATGAAATTGTTACAGTTGTAATGTTTGTAAAGTTACAATGGTAGATTGTTACAGTTGTAACATTTGTGTAAAGTTACAATGTTATTTATATGACCAGTTTCCTTAAATCACATATGTGAGTAACTCTGGAAATAATTGACTTTTCACTTGAATCAGGTAATCAGTCAGTAATTTTTGGTTATGCCATCATTTCTTTTTCAACTTTTAGAAACTCTTTATTTTCCGTCAACCTTATTTTATTTTATTTTATTTTTTTTTTGAGTTTGTGGAAGAACAACTGAAGACCACTCAGTGGTGGTTCCTGTCCATTCAGTGGCCTGAGCAGTGGGGGCTGCTGACTAGTCTTCATTGGCAGGCTGAGCATCCCAGTCTTCAATAGGAAACTGCTGACTAGGCACAGAGGGCACCTGCATGCCTTCAGACCAGTCTGCGACCTCAGGATGAGCAACAGTGAACTTGGGAACAGGAGCATTTCATTCACCCTGAAATTCTTTCTTGGTCACAGCCTTTTCAGCAGTGGCCTGCTCTTTCTTTCCATCTCTTCAGGATCTCTGTAAAAGTAAAGATCAGATGTGACCTCCCATGGGTGTTCACAGGAGATGTTGCTATGCATTGCACAGAACTTCCTGGGCCAGCATCCACATCAGACCCACTGAGTGAGCGCCCTTGTTTTTGCAAGGGATGGCACTGTCCAAATAGCGCCGAGGAGAGTCTGTGTAGAGGAGAGCAATGTTAGGCAGGTTAACATAAGACACCTTTGAGAGGCTGGTGATAAGCCCTGAGATGGGTAACCACCAGAACTCTTAGCTCCCAGAAGGCTGCCTGCCTGGGTTGGTTAGTGAAGGTTCCAGGAGTGAGCTGGCCAGCAGTAGGGAGTGGGTCCAGTGGCAACAGCAAACTTCAGCACTACTTGCTGGCCAGTATTCCTGGACAACATGGCACTGATGCTAGCCTAGCTTTCGTTGGCAACAGTGGCAGAAGCTTCCCAGGTTCTCTATAGCTTTATGATATAGATGCCAACACTTTTCATTTTATTAGATGTACTTTTCCATTTGGAAGTCAAAGTTGGTGTGTCACCTAAGTGGGTTCCTGTTAGAAGGAATGTGAGGACATCCTCCCTTCATTTGCAAGATACAAGGGCTCTGGACATTGTAAAAGTTTCCCTTTAAGTTACATGGGAACTGACAACTATGCTGTATGGGCCCCTCTCTGGGTAGAGTGCAAAGCATGCCATCATTTCTTTATAAAGATGTTGGCCACCAGAGCTGCTGCTATTCATGCATAATATCAACTTAAGGACACTCTAGAGCAGTGGTTGTCAACCTTCCTAATGCCGCGACCCTTTCATACAGTTCCTTATGTTGTGGGGACCCCCATAAAATTATTTTCATTGCTACTTCATAACTATCATTTTGCTACTGTTATGAATCGTCATGTAAATATCTGGTATGTGTTTTCTGATGGTCTTAAGCGACCCCTGTGAAAGGGTTGTGACCCACAGGTTGAGAACTGCTGCCCTAGAAAGACAAAATTTTCATAGTTCTAATCAGAAACATTGTAATTTTATGTGCTATGGTTTGAAGTTGTTGAATTTTCTTTAATATGTGAGTACAAGTCCCTTTTGCAAAACTGTAACATCATCTAGTAGGAAAAAAATTCTTTTTATACTTCAATTGGGATCGAAGTAGCAGAAATCCATATATATTTATATAAATTGTAATTGCAGTGTTAGGAACAATGGTAAAGCTGAGGCAGTTAATGCTGAAATATTAGAAAGCTGGAATCTGGAGATGCCTGGGAAATCTCAAACTCTCACTGGTTTTAGGCATATTCATAGTTTGAAAATGAGATGGAGAATATTTGACATCTGTAAGTACATAGGTATCATTTTAGGGTATTGTGGGGGATGAAAAAGGGAGATATGGAGAAGTCTTATCAGAGAGCCCAGAGCTTCTGTTAGAGACAGGGTTTCTCTGATGGCAGGTCAGAGCTTGGTGATACAGAATCCTAGGTTCTGACTGGTGTTTGGGTAAGAATAAGACTTAAGGCAGGAGTTCCCTGATGGTGTAGTGGCTTAAGGCTTCGGCGCTGGCGCTGTCAGCGCTTGCGGCCTGGGTTCGATTCCCAGCCAGGGAACTACCCCACATAAAAAAAAAAAAAAAAAAGAATAAGACTAAGGCAGATAGATTTGGTAAGACAGGACCTAGGAAGTAAAAAACGTTTAGGAGACTTAAATGTCTGAGAAAGTTTGAAGCTAGAGAGAGCAAGGTGAAAGAGGAGTTGAGTCAAAGGCTAGTAATTGAAAATAATTTAAAATTTACAGTTTAAAATACCTTTGGACCTAAATTATTTTCATAAAAGTATGCTTTCTAGGACCCCTCATTTGATAACTAAATGTTCAATATTTGAAAACAGATTCTGAGATATAAAATAAATGTTTCAACATGGATCCTGTAGTCTACAAAAGCATATCAAACTAAGGGAAATAATACAATAAAGATAAAAATCATGATGCCATGGGTTTTCCTAAGAGGAGGAGACTACTTTCAGTGAAAAAGACTTCATGCAGGAAGTAGCATTGTATGATGGCCCTTGAAAAATGAAAGATAGAAATGTTGGTGAGGATATTTCAGGTAACAGCATATACGAGGTCTGACAATTAAGCTCACAAACTTGCTACCATGCACCTATTTGGCAGCACTGTACAAACAACTCAGTAAGGTCTCATAACCTCGGTGTATCTGGGTCTCACAGCTGTGTCCATGTCAATGTGTGGTGGTGTCTTGCTGAGTGGCGTTCATTATTGTGGGTGTGTATTTTTGTGTGCCATCGCAAGAATGTTGGAGCTTGAATTAGAGCAATGAACAAACATTAAATATCTTGTTAAACTTGGCAAGAGCAGAAGTGAAATCAGGGACATATCAGTCTGAGTTTGTAGGGATAATGCCATGAGGAAAACAGCAGTGTACAAATGGATTAAACATTTTTCTGAGGGGAGACAGTGTCACTGATGAAGGGGAGGTGAACAATTTGCTATATGTTATTTGTTTTTAAAACTAAAATTAGTTTTAAAACTGCAACAAGATACAGTAAAATTTTCTTGCAATAAAAGTTTTAAAAATTCTTAAAAATAAATGAGCACAAGGAGCAGTAGAACAATGGATGAGGCCATGTATAGTCAATTTAGGGAAAATTACAGCTGACTTTGAAAAATATTGAAGATGCTAGCCTTCACACATAGAAGCACAAATTAAAATTATACTGAAATACTCTTTCTCCTAAACACAAGCCCGACCATCTTACAATGAATGAAGCTATCAATCCTCAAGTCCTACCCACACACTCAGTTTGTAGACCCCCCTCCGCCGCTTTTAGTCCTTTACTCTTAAATATGGACAATCAGGTTCTACCAGATAAGGAAAAGAAAGTGTCCTGATGTGAAAGAAATGAAGAGGTAACAAAACAATGAGGAGGAAATACACCCCAAACAAGGAGAAGGGAACATTTAAAAAAAAAATTGATATTAAAGATTAAGTTTCTCAGTATTGTTAGCAATCTAATAGTTTATAGCTTTGAATTTATAATAAAGCTTTTATATATATATAAAGTTAAAAAAATTGAATCATGTGGTACACTTTCTTTGAAGGTTTTTTATTCAGCATTAGTAGTGACTTTTATTTTGATGCACATGTTTTTCAGACTTTCATTAATAAAATTTATTTTAATAGTAAAAAAAAATAAAGATTAAGTTTCTGAACAGGAGCAAAATTCTATTAAAAAAAGGAAAGGAGCTTTTAGGAGATAAAATGAAGAAATCTTTCAGAAAGTACTTGAAATAGGACACTGTAAAAGAGGAGCAAAATATTTTTGGGCGGGGACAGTAGGCAGCAGTTCCCTGGCTGGGAATTGAACCCAGGCCGCAGCTTTGAGAGCCTGAAGCCGAAGCCTGGCTACTACACCACCAGGGAACTCCCAAGGAGCAAATATTTTTAAGAGGAGCGAATACTGTAAAAGTATTTGAAAATACTGTGGTCCATTAATAGAAATTAAGTGGTAATTTTCTCAGTCTTGTCAGTTTTTCTATAGAACAAATTTCTAAAAATGAAATTTTTTTTTTTTAATGTGGGTAATTCCCTGGCTGGGAAACGAATAAAAATGAAATTTGAAAGGGTAAAAAATGAAGTTTAATGATGCCAAATTGCCTTGTATATGTTGTATCAATTGGCATTTCCATCTACTGCTTGTTGGCTTATATCTCTGCTAGTTAAAATTGGTAATCAATTTCCAGTAGTCTTAAGATCTAAGTGATTTATTTGCATTTCATTTATTTATTTATTTTGTTTTTTGGTATGTGGGCAGCTCCCCGGCTGGGAATCGAACCCAGGCCGCAGCGCTGACAGTGCCAGCGCTGAAGCCTTAAGCCGCTACGCCATCAGGGAACTCCCTTATTTGCATTTTAAAAGTAGATTAAATAGTTCATGAATGTACAGATTAGTCATTTGTATTTACTCCTTTGTGCAGATGTTGGATTTAATGTCTCATTGATTTGTCAGTGCTCTTTACTTATTTAGGGATTAACTCCCATACCTGCAAATGTTTTCTCTTCACATTGTCTTTTGGGTGTCTCCTTGTCCCCCTTATAAACCTTTGAGAAATTTAAAGTTTTTGTATGGCCAAGGTTCAGTATTTTCATTTTTGGCTTCTAAGTTTTGTATCTGATTTAAGACTTTTCCTGAATCAAAATTATAGACATGTTCCCAACCCATCCTCCATATTTTTTTCTGTACTTTTATGTTTTTGTCTTCTACATTTAGAATTTTCATCCATATGGACTGCCTTTTTTTTTTTTTTCTTTTTTTTTCTTTTTGGGGTGGTTCCTGGCTGGGAAATCGAACCCAGGCGTTGAGAGCACCAAAACCTAGCCACTACACCACCAGGGAATCCCCTTGGACTACTTTTTTGTTGTAAGGCATTAGGTAAAGGTTGACTTTATTTTCTGTAGTGAAATAGTTGTCATAACACACCATTTTGACTAGTTTATCCTCCCCACCTCCTATTTGAAATGTTGTCACACTCATTATATACCAAATTTCCACGTGTATTTTGTTCATTTCTGTTCTCTAGAGCTTGGCTAGATTAATACTGTTTATTACTGTAATTTTAGTAAGTTTTTAAATTTACACATCTTTTTTTTTATCAATTATGAGCAAGTAGATTTTAAAAATCATTTCTAAAATGTTTATAACAAATAACTGCCTTTGTCCCTTCTTACTTGGGAAGTCCAATACCAATTTTGAGATTTTGATTTAAAAAAAAAGTTAATAGTATTTTTGTCTGGAAGCTTTTGGGATTTGGTATTCTGAAATTTTATTTTGATGCGTGTTAGTGTGAGCCTTTCCATTAATGTCTTAGGCATTTTGAATGTCCTGTTATAAATCTATGTCTTGCAGTTCTGGAAAGGGGTGTGTGTGTGTACAAGGGGGGGATACAGAAAACCCAAAATTTTCTTCTGGAGGGCGGGCCCCTTGCAGTACAGGCTTCCTCTAGGTGAGTGTTCTAGGAACACATCTGCATCAGTGTACCAGCTGGCATTGTTGTGAAGGGCTGCATTTGGCTTCAGTGAAATTTTTTTGGAGACTCTTTCAATGCTTTTGCCCATTTCATGATGGGTAATTTACATGAACAGTGTGCAACATGACAATGTCCGTTTCCCTGGATGAAAAAAGTCCTTCAAAGGGAAACATTTTGCCAGTGTGGAAAAGGTGAAACAGAAAAATGATGGAAGCACTAAAAGACATCAAAATCAACAAGTTGAAAAACTCTTGAGCAGTGGAAAAAGCATCTCGCTAGGTGTATTGCATTGGATGGAGAGCACTTTGAAGGTGACTGAAGTTTAAATATGTAAGAATAAATACACAATTTTTTATAAATTTCTGTTTTTTGGGGAGTCCTGTGTGTGTGTGCGTGTGTGTGCGTGTGTGTGCGTGTGTATGTGTGTGTGTGTGTGTATTTATTTCCATTTCTGTTTTCTATGTTAACTCTTTCTGGAACTTAGGTTAACAGGCTGTTAGACTTGATGAGTATTGGGAAGCTTAAAGTGAGCAGTGGGGAGAGAAGCAAATGAGCTCAGACAGCGAAAGGGGAAGGTGGTTCCAGGTTCTTGGTGGGCCTTGTGGACTGTTTAAGGACCTGGGCTCCTAAGTGAGGTGGAGAGCCAAGGAGGGTTTTCAGCAGAGAGACCAATCTCACTCTTTAGGATCATTCTTTGAACCAAAAACTGCAACTCCTAGTCTTTCTGGACAGCAGATGGGATTATTTGAAGATGTAATTAGAATAGAATAGTAGTTAGTTAGAATGTACTTTTCAGCAGCTAGAAAAATTTGTCTCTGATACTTAAAGTTCAAATACAGTAGATGTACTTTTTTGATTAAACTTAAACTATTTTTCTTTCTGTGTATGTTTTAAGTAAATTTTTAATGCACTTTTATTTTTGAATAGCTTGCTTTAATTTTATCTACTGTATTTTTTATTAGTACTTATATATAAGAAAGCTGTTAATTCTGTAATTGGCTGCTTAATTCTAGTTTTTCATTTGATTTTGTTAGCTTTCCTAGCTATACAGTAATTATATTCAAATCTCTGTAGTGCTTGTTTCGGCAGCACATATACAAACCTCTAAATATCTTTTAACCTGAGTATTTCCTGATTGTTCTAAAACAGCTTTGTGCCTATTTTTTTTATTATTACTATCAATCATTTAACTATTAATGGTGTTAATGCTTTCCTTTTATTCTCCTTTCCCGAAGGAACAATAGTTTTATGATTGTTCATCTTCATTTTCTGTCTTCCATAATAGTTGTCATGGCAGGCATCCTTGTTTTATCCTGTTACCTGACTTTAATGGGACTACTTCTGGTTTTCATCTTACTGACTTAATATGTTATATGTGTGTTAAAATCTTTATTAAGTAAACCAGACAAGGAATAACAAGTGCTGGAGCGGATGTGGAGAAAAAGGAACTCTGGTACACTGCTGGTGGGAATGCACATTGGTACAACTGCTATGGAAGACAGTGTGGAGGTTCCTCAGAAATTGGGAATGAAATTACTGTATCACCCAGCAATCCCCCTTCTGGGGATCTACCCAAAAAACTTGAAAACCTTAGTCTGCAAAGACTTAACATACCCCAGTGTTCATCGCAGTGCTGTTCACAGTGGCCAAGACATGGAAACAGCCAAAGTGCCCTGCGACAAACGACTGGGTAAAGAAGCTGTGGAACATATACACAATGGAATATTACTCAGCTGTAAGAAAAGATGAAATACTGCCATTTGCAACAAAATGGATGGACCTGGAGATCATCATGCTAAGCAGAATAAGCCAGACAGAAAAAACCAAGAACTATATGACCATTCATGTGGAATCTAAAACTGAAAGCAACAAAGACAAAACAAACAACTCCTGGATACAATCAATAGTTTAATGGTTATTTGGGGGAAAAGGAGAAGTGGGTGAGAAAGGAGGGAGGGGTAGCTAAATATGTGGTGATGGAAAGAGAACTCACACTGGTGAACATATAATGCCACAAGTAGACGATGCACTGCCGAATTGTCCACCTGCAGCCTTTGTAATTCTTGCCAACCAATGTCACCCCAATAAGTCTATCAATAAAAAAAAAATCTTTACACATATAAACAGCTTAATATGTATTATCTGGTGTGTCTTAAAATATTTATACTATATCCACCTCTATTTTATTGGGATCCTCTTTCCTTTTAATATCAGGAATGTATATTGCACTTTATGAAAAATTTTCAACGATAAAAATGAATACTTTTTCCTTCAACTTTAATATGGTATTAGCTCAGAAGATTGAGCTTCTCTTGAATTTATTGTTGGGTGATATTCACTAATATTTTATTTTAGAAAGATCATATAGATTAAAGGTTAAGTGCCTAATCTCTGGAGCCTCATTGTATTAGGTGCAAACCTTAGCCTTTCTGACTTATCAGGGTCTGCTTCCTCAACTGTGAAGTGGAAATAATAAGTAATAAGTAGTTCTCAACTCAGAGGTAAGGAGTGGTTATCAGTCATTAAGAACTAGCACTAATGTACATCTTGTTAAAATATTTGCCCTTTTTCTTTGCTCTGACCCTTTCTCTTTTTAATCAAACAACTGAAGAGGTAACAGGTGGCGCAAAAAGAGGGCCTTTTGGACGGTGCTCCAGTATAGCCTACCTCTGGAACCCTTCTGATGGTTTGATAGCTGTTCTATATCGGCTGTTAAATATTTTGACCCTTCAGCTCATCAGATTGTTTTGAGTATATAAATGAGTTGATGTTATGTACCTTGGCTATCTGACCAGTGTCTGGAATATAGTAAATACAGTATAATAGTGTTCGCTATTATTTAGAATTTTTGTCAAGATTATTTGCTGTGCTGTCTATGCTCCATTGGCTTCATGAAATGTATGAAACTTCTGGATATAATTTAATAAAGTTTAATAAAGGAATTATCTTTTGAAATTACCTATGGATTACTTCTTGAATTTACTGTGAAAAATACCAGGAACTGTTGTTTGGAGTGGTTGGGGAGGTAATTCAGTTCTTAGGAGGTTCTCAAGGTGGTATTTTCTTGATTCCTTTGACAATTTATATTTTCTTAGAGAACTGCTTAAAAATTTGATAACTTAAAATTTATTGGAAACTGATTTCATACTTATTTTGGTTACCTCTGCATCATTTTATTTATTCTTTTTCATTTCTAATTTTATGTAATTATTTTTTTAGTCCAGCTAATGGTTTATCTTTTTGGTGTTTTTACTTTCCTTCTCAATACAGCTCATAGATTTTAAAATTAAATCTATTAGCTTCTGTTTTCTAATTGCATAACTTATGAATTTAATTCCTTTATTCTGATTTTTAAAAGTTTATTTTCTAAACTTGAGTTGAATGCTTAATAAATTTAATTCTTGATCCATTGGTAGTATTTAGGCTGTGGATCTTCTTCTAAATATAGCTTTGTGTACTAAATGCTTTTATAAAGGTAGTTTTTGTGATTGTTATTTACTAGGTGGTCTAATAATTTTGATTTCCATCTTTGAATGTAGCAGTAGGGAGAGATAGTACATAAAGGCAAGTCTTCTCTACTAAGGAGAGTAGTTTAATTGGTTCATTGTAAGATTGTGGTCTTTGTTATTTCTGCTTTCTTAAATTTTGAGATATTATGGCTTTAAGAGATGATCAGTTTTTATAACCGATCTATAGGAATTTGATCTCATCCCTTCATATGTTCAGCCATTTTATCATTTTTTTTAATTCATTTTTTTTGTTAGACTTATTGGGGTGACATCTGTTAGCAAGGATTACATAGGTTTCAGGCATACAATTCTACACTGCATTGTCAACTTGATGTATAATAAGTTCACCACCTAATGTGACTTCTCTCTCCATCACCTTATATTTAGCTTCCCCCACTCCTCTCCCACCCCTCCCCTTTCTCCCCTTCCTAACCCACTCGTCCCCAAATAAACATTAAACTATTGATTGTGTCCATGGGGATTTTATCATTTTGTTTGATCGTTCAGGATTGAAACAGTGATTACCTGCTATTTTTATTTCTGCCCAGTTTTCTTTATAAAGTTTTGGTTCCAGATATATATTTGTAGGTTTTGGTGTGTATAGTTGTATAAACATTATATCTTCTTTATAGATTGTAGTCTTGATCATTAGAAAAGTGACCCTTTTTAAAAATTTTTTTTGCTGCCTTTCGTGTTCTCTTAATTTGACTCCCAACTGGTTTTAAAAGTGTTTATACTTGTGTGGTATACTTTCGTCTAACCTTTTACTTTTGTCTGACCTTTTACTTTTAACCTGTCAAAGTCTTTGTTTTAGGTTTGTCTCATGTAGACCCAATGTAGTTGGATAAAGGTTAGTTTTTTTGGACTCAATATGAGATGCTTTTAATCATTTACATTAATTTGTATGCTTGGTTTTGCTTCTGTAATACTTTTTTTAAAATTACCTATCTTTTTGCTTGTTTTTTTTTTGTTTTTTTTTTCTTAAACTGCATGGTTTTTTTTTTTCTCTGTTTTGCTTTTCTCTAATTTTGGAAGTTATGTATTTTGTTTCATTATGTCTACGGTATAGATTATAAGATACCTCATTATCTTGGCAACCAGTAATATGGTTAAGTGCAAACTATAATATACATGCTGATTTCAGATACTATATACTAAGGAAAAAGTGCATCATAGAATAGATGAAATATGGTAGTTTATAGTTTTGTGGCTGTTACTACAAAGCTATAGCTTTAAAATATTTAAATCTCTTATATTAACCCAATAGATTTTTATTTTCGAGGAGTGGTTGTTTGAGTACTCTATTCTCAGGGTTCTTATATGTTTAAAAATGTCTCTCGGTGGCTTTCACTAGTGAAATGTTATTTTGGCTGGTTGGTTATAGAATTTTTAGCTACATTACTTTTCCCTTAATACCCAGTAGACATTATTCTATTATCTTCTGGCATCTAGAGTTACTCTAGAGAAGTCTGGGGCAAGCCTGACATTTTTTTTCCCTTTGTAGGTGACCTACTTCTGCCTGGGTATTGGTAGAATTCTTTCTTTATCCTTGAAGTTCAGTAACTTCATGAGGATATATCTCGGTTTTGGTGTGATTCTCTATTACATTTTCCTGTTACGTGGTAAGCTATTTCAATCTGCGATTCAGGAATATTTTCGTATATATCTTTTAATATGCTTTCATTTTTATTTTTCTCTCCTCAAGGAATGTCAGTTTTATGATTGTTCCATCTTCATTTACTTCTTTCATTTTATTCTTTTTCTAAATGTGTCCTTTGTTCTTTTGTATTCTATTTTTCTAATTTTCTCAAGATTATCTTCATAAATTTGTTTTCATTAGTATCAGGTCTCTTACTTCTTTTTATACAGTGCAGTTTTCATTTTGCCAGTGGCTTCCGTACTTCGTTTAATTTTATTTATTTATGTCTGTGAGGTGCCCTTTCAACTTGTCTCATTTATTTCCTTCTTTTTAAAAAAGCCTTTACTACTTGTGGTAAAAAACAGGCAAAACCACACTGTTTTGAAAATATGGGTAAAACCAGTTGCAAAGCAGTTAACATAAAAATTTGTTCTCAAAGAACACAAAACAAGTGATCAGTAAAATTGTTTCGTCAAAGCTATGCTGTTGTTAATGGCATGAAATATGGAAAAGCCGTTATTCATTTACAGGGTAAAAGATGTTTCTTTTTGCAGTTGGATAAGTTTTTTTGTACACAGTAGAAATCTCTTTTTGCCATGTGTGCTTTTGTGTATGAGGGAGAAATGTTTGAAGACTTTTTTCCTATTAATCATCGAAAGTCTATTTAAGATTTTTTTTTCATTCAATGAGTTGTAACGTAGACTAGAAAAAGATTCTTTGAAATCATGACTGACAGAGACTCTGTTGTCCATGTATGTCACAGTAAAAGATCAGTTACGTGAATTTCACCTGACTGCAAATTTGCTCTTTATGGTATTCTGAAGAAATGAAGGTGATCAACAGCATGCCTCCTTGATCTCCATTCAGCGTTGAAAGAAACAGCATGTCTGTAAATTGTGGTTACTGAGAGAATGAGACTTTAATTGTGACATAAAAAAGTAAAAGACTCTGCACTTTAAATTGAATTGTAGCTGTTTAGGGAGTAGGTTTTCCCTTTTTTTAATTTAAAGGATGGCTGATATACAAGTGTTCTTTATGCTACTGTTGATGTTATTTCCAAAGGTTATTTTAATTAGTAGATAGACTTGCACATTCAGTATAGCACAGTATATCAGCAACATATTCAGTATTGTGAATAGCCTGAATATACTACTCTGGAGTCTAATTTATAGCTTATGCTTTAATTAAAATTAAGGATTTCTTAAGGGTTCCAAATTGTTATGCTTGAGTGCCAATAATGTGGCATTTTCCTAAGATGATATGTGCTTTTAAATTATTCCATTAATTCAGCAGATACTTACTGAGGGCTTACTACATACCAGGGACTGTAACAGGTGCTGGAGCTATATCGGTAAACAAACAAGATTCATGACCTTTTAAAGCTTGCATTTTAGTGGGGGTGGGGGAGATAAACAATTAATAAAAAGTTGTAGAGTGCTGGAGGAAGTAAAATAGGGAGTGTGTAAGTAATAAAAGGGGGATAAAATAGGGAGTGTGTAAGTGTGGGGGTCATAATTTAATACAGGGTGAACTTTGAATAATTGAGGTAAGTAAGGATTGAATCATGGAATCATTCAGCAGTGTTCAACCTCTTGGCTTCCCTGGGCCAAGCTGGAAGAAGAATGGTCTTGGGCCACACATAAAATACACTAACACTAACGATAGCTGATGAGCCAAAAAAAAAAAAAAATTGTTTTAAGAATTTGTTTTGGGCCGCATTCAAAGCCGTCCTGGGCCACAGGTTGGACGTTCCTGACTTAACCGTAAGCACAAAGGCCCTGAAGTTGGAACAGACGCCAATGTTGGAGAAAGATGAGGGAAACCAGTTAGCTGAAGCCAGGCGAATGAGTTAGCCTGTAGAAAAAGGTTGAAGAAATATGCAGGTTAATTCTAATGAACTTTTGGGCCATCATAGAAGCCATTACTCTGAGTGAGAACTCAAAATCATTAGTGTAGTGATATGATCCTAATTCACAGTTTTACAGGATCACTCTGACTGCTGGGTTGAGAATTGCTATGTAAGAGATTTTACATAGTACACCAGTATACACTTTTAAGTAAACATTTATAATTTCACCAACAATATATTTACTTTATTTTTCCTTTTCATTATGAAAAAGAAATACTGCGTATGTCCTGCTAGACCTATTTCATGAGTACAACTTACAGCTGAAAAATACTGCTAAAAGAGATACAGCCTCTGCCTTAGTTGGAAGTAAAACAACAGGTGTTGTGTATTAAAGGAAGAGGAACAAAGTATAACATTAAAAAGAATAAAAACTGAATATCAATGTTATGCACACACTTAGTTTTAAAAATCAAGTAATTGGTGCTCGCTTTGGCAGCACATATACTAAAACTGGAACAATGCAGAGAAGATTAGCATGGGCCCTGTGCAAGGATAACATGCAAATTCATGAAGCATTTTCTATTTAAAAAACCAACAACAAAAAAACAAGTGATCAGATATCAGTGAATATCCCCACTCTACAGAGGCAACTACTTTTTAAAAACCTTTTTGGTTCAGATTTCCTGGGGCTTAACTCCATGTTTCTAAATAATATGCTTATAGTGTTTATTTTTTGGTTTATCAACTTTAGACATTCTCTGTTGACTTCTTGCTATGACAGATGTTTTCAGTCCCACTTCTCACTACTGACCTTCCTCGTACGACGGTCACTGAACTGGCGCCTCTCTGGGGTTCTGCCCAGAAGACTAGCCTTCTCCTTCGCTGCAGCCATGCCCCCTCTGTGAGTATTCTACTCTTCTGCTCCCTCCGCTCCTACTCAGTTCACATCCTTCCATCCGTTTTTCATGTTTTAGAACCGTGAGTGATCTACCAAGTCTTTTCTAAAAATATTTTAAATTAAAAAGTTATTTTAAAATTTCTTTTAAATTATTAGGAAGGAGAGAAGATAAACATAAATGCTTGTACTGGCAGCTTGAACTGAAAGATAAACTAGAGGTTTAGCCCTAAGATTTTTGTTTTGTTTTTAAAAATATGTGTAATGTGTGTTTTTTCAGAATTAGATACATTTAACAATTATCTTTAAAAAACAAATTGTAAATATTTTTCCATGTCATTAATACTCTTTCAAAGTTTTTAAAATAGATGTGTAGCATTATTTCCTATGCTGGTATCATAATATTCCCCACATTTTGATTTAAGGTTATTTTTGCATTGTAAATGTTTAAATTCATAGTTAATGCTTCTGTGGATTTGCCTTATGGATGTACACAATCTGATTATTTCTCTTAGGTTAAATATCTAGGAGTAGTCATTACTGAATCAAAGAGGATAAACACTTTTCAGTTAGCAATAATCATGCCTCAGATAAACCTTATTGGCTATGATACTGCTACTGCAAAACTAGGAGAATAAACACTTTTGAAGTTCTTTTTTTCCCTTAAGTTTTATTGAGATACAGTCGACATACAGCACTATGTAAGTGTATAGTATAATGACTTCACTTACATATATTACAAAGTGATTATCACAATAAGATTAGTTAATACCCTTCATCTTACACAGTTACCAAAAAAAAAAAAAGAGAGAGAGAGAGAAAGAAAAAAATTTACTTTTTCCCATGTGATAGGAACTTCTAGGATTCTTAACTTTCAAATATACCACATAGTAGTGTTAACTATAGTCATCATGTTGTGCATTCCATCCCTAGTACATACTAAGTTTGTACCTTTTTGAGGTTCTTAATAAATATGCCTCAGAAGGTTGTGCTAAGTTATATTTCTACTATCATTGTATTAAAATGCCACTTTTTACTATGTTCTAAATATTGTTACGATTTCTAAAAATGTTTGATGCTGCTAGGTAAAATGAATATAGTTTTATTTTTTAAATTACCAAGAAAAATTGAATGCTTTTTGACAGTTTGGAGTCGTCGTCGTGTGTGTGTGTGTGTGTGTGTGTATGTGTGTGTGTGTATGTGTATGTGTGTGCGCGCGCGCGCGCGCTAATTGTTTTAAAGGTTTGTAAGTGGAGTTCCCTGATGGTGTAGTGGCTTAAGGCTTCAGCGCTGGTGCTGTCAGCGCTGCGGCCTGGGTTCGATTCCCAGCCAGGGAGTTACCCACATACCAAAAAGCAAAAAAAAAAAAATAATAAATAAAATAAAGGTTTGTAAGAGCAGTTGTTTGCTTTTTAATGGTTTTAATGGCTTTTTTGACATACGGAAATACTTTTTACTGTCCAATTAATTAAGCATTCTTAAGTTTTCTTCCTTTTTTTTTTTTTTTTAACACTTAGAATAGTTCCTATTCCTACAATCAGATAAGACTATGAAAAATTTGAAGACAGCTTTGAAATGGGTGGTAGAGGGAGAAACTAGACAATATGAGGTCTGATAGTTAAGTTCGTGAACCATTGTAGAAAAGGTGCTATATACCTCATTGCTGAATAACACTACAGTCACCCTTGAAGTACTCCCCTTGGGCAGCTATGCACCGATGCCAGCACCTAGTCCACCCTTCAAAGTAATTTTCAACTTTTTTTCTGCAGTGGCCATCAGAGCTGTTGATGTATTACCCTTTATGCCCTGAATGTCATAAAAATGTCTTCCTTTCCATTTTTTTTATCTTTGGGAAAGGAAAAAAGTCATTGGGAGCCAGATCAGGGTGAGTAGGAAGGGTGTTCCAATATAGTTACTTGTGTACTGGCTAAAAACTCCCCCACAGACAGTGCTGTGTGAGCTGGTTCCTTGTCCTGATGCAAGAGCCATGAGTTGTTGGCAAAAAGTTCAGGACATTTTCATCTTTTTCATGCAGACTTTTCAGCATTTCCAAATAGTAAGCCTGGCTATCTGTTTATCCAATTGGTACAAATTCATAATGAGCAATCCTTTTGATTTCAAAAATGGTTAGCAACATTGTTATGACTTTTGATTTAGAATGTTGGAAATGTTTTGGTCGTGGTGCATTAGCTGACTTCATTGTGCACTTTGACACTTTGTTTCAGGGTCGTGTTGGTACAATCATGTTTCATCACCAATGATAACATGGCCCAAAACATTGTCTTGCCTCTCCAAAGGGTCTTGACAAACTTCGACTCTCCTTGGCTTTTTATTCATCGATGAGCTCCTTTGGGACCGTTTTTGCACAGACCTTTCTCATGCCAACATTTTCAGTTAAGATTTTCCTAACTGTTTCTCTATCAATGTGTACTTCGTCTGCTATGCTTCTTACAGTCAGTGGAAGATTTTGATGCACAATAAGATGAGTTTTTGCAATGTTTTTGTCAGTTCTGCTCGTTACTGGCTGCCCTGACCTCCCTTCATCAGTAATGCTCTCTCCCCTCAGAAAACCATTTAATCTGTTTGTACACTGCCATTTTCTTCATGGCATTATCCCTATAAAATTAAATTGACATGTCCCTGATTTTACTTTTCTTTCTCATCAAGTTTAACAAGAAATCTAGTGTTTGTTTATTGCTGTAATTCAAGCTTTGACATTCTCTCATTGGCACACAAAAACAGGCAACCCACAATAATGAATGCCACTCAGCAAGACACCGCCACATAGCGACAGGAACACAGGTGAGACAGATGTACCGAGGTCATGAAACCTTACTGAATTTTTTGTACAGTGCTGCCAATGTAAGCATGTGGCGGCAAGTTCCCAGACTTAATTGTCAGACCTCTTAGTTGCTTTAGAAATAATTTGCCTTTAGTTTTTGTTAAGAAAATTTATCAGGATAGTTTAGATTTTGACTTAATGCTGCCTCTAAATATGATCGGTTGTCTTATACTATAGAGATATGTTAAATTATAAGATACTTCCATGTAACTTTCATAGTGTGTAAAGTTTTTTAGATATATGAGATATTAGCACTAGTAATTCATTGCTCTGGATAATCTGGCTAACCTAGTCTTTCCACTTAAAAGACATGATACTTTCTTTTAATGAGTCATGGAATGTCATCAGGGAATTTGTCATTATTTGGCATAATTCCATTAGGAACTTTTTTTCGTGATAGTTTAATCCTTTTTGGGGAAAAATTAATTTATTTTAGACTAAGAGAATGTTACTGACATTTTAAGCTACTTGTAAGTAGTAGCAACATATTATTAAAACATTTTTTAAAAATACCTTTTTAAAAAGCCTGAGTGGCAGTGGACCAGGTATCAAAAAGTTATTTTGGGAAGAGAAAATTTATTTATGAATTGGCTACAAAAGATAGATTATTGGGAAAAAAAATGATCGCTCATTGAAGAGATCCCTGTTTTCTGTGGGTGTTGAAATCCTTAACCATTATAAAAATACTTTGAATTTTCAGTGTACTATAAAAGTGCATTTCTGTTTATGAGAAGTTAATTGGAGAGAGAGAAATCTCAGTCTCATTTCAACTGAACACAATTACTTATGGTTTTGGTGTATTTTTTCCCTCCATCTTTTAAAAAATGCATTTATTTACATATTATGTAATCATGTATTTCACTCTACTTAGTATAAACATTTTCCATTTTGCTAGACATTTGTCTTCAGTGTTATTTTTAATGTAAGAACCCATCAAGTGGCAGTCACATAACTTCTTAGACTCTTTAGAAAAAGTTTTAGTTAAATTCCAATTTTTGTATAGGTGTTTAGGTTTTCTTTATAAATTTGAGTAAATACGTAAATAATTTCAGAGTTGTTTTATGGGTTCTTGGTACCTCAAGCAGATAAATTGTTCTGTAGCAGGAGGGAGGATAGGCATTGATGTAGATTGAGAAATGAAACTAGAAGCAAAGAAGCAAACATGCCAGCATCCTTTTGTTTCACCATGTTTCCCTCTCTCTAGTAGTCAGGATGCAAGGCAGTGAACTCAGACCAAAACCTCAGGCTTTCCTCTATCTCTTGTTAATTTAGTTGACATTTAATATGTTCATTAAACAACCAAATACAAGAAAGCTTTACAGTATACATAAGCTACTATAAAGTGCTTTTGCAAAAAAATTCAGTATGACCGTATGAGGGTGGGTTAATACATTTTGCCTTCACTGTAATTTTTCTTGGTTACATTACACATATCTGGATATAATCAGTTCTGTGTAGTCACACGGTATCTCCCTTCCATCATTCTTTATCTTGCACACACAAATGCTTACGTTTTTCACCCAGTGCACATCAAAATGGAAGAGGATTCAGATGTTCGGGTTAAACAGCATGCTGTTGAATTCTTAACAGCAGAAAATGTTCCTCCAATTTTTTTGAAAAATATTTGTACAAAAAGTTGTTTGAGTTCCTGTAATTTGTTGGAGCATATACCCCAAAGTGGAAATGTTGGATCATATGGTAATTCCATTTTTAATTTTTTGAGGAGCTGCTACATTGTTTTCTGTAGCAGCTGCACCATTTAACATTCTCAACCAGCAATGCACAAGGGTTTCATTTTCTCTATACTCTGGTCAGTAACTTAGTTTTCTTTTGTTTTTAATTTAAATAATAATAATAGCCATTCTAATGGGTGTAAAGTCGTATCTTGTAGTTTTGATTTGCCTTGCCTTAGTGATGAGTGATGTTGAGCATTTTTTCATGGTTTTGTTGGCTGTATATCTTCTTTGGAAAAATGTGTATTCAAATCCTTTCCCCATTTTTGAGTAGGATATTTTTTCTTAAGTTGTATGAGTTTTGTTTGTTTTGGATATTAATCCTGTATCATACAGGTGATTTGCAGATTTCTTCCATATGTGGATTGCTTTCGATCAAGTTTTAAATTTTGATGAAGTTTTTTTTTTTATGTTGCCTGTGTTTTGGTGTCATATCCAAGAAATCAGTGCCAGATCTAATGCTACGAAGATTTCCCCTGATGTTTTCTTCTAAGAATTTTATAGTTTTAGCTCTTAAATGTAGGTCTGTGATCCATTTTTATTTATTTTTGCATATGATGTAAGGTAGTCCAACTTTATTTATTTTTGGCATGTGGATTCCAGTTTTCTTAGCACCAATTGTTTGAAAGACTGTCCTTTCCCCAATGAATAGTCTTGGCACCCTTGGTGAAAGTAATTTGACCATGTATGCAAGGGTTTATTTCTGGACCTTTATTCTGTTCTGTTGTTCTGCATGTCTGCTTTTATGCCAACATTACACTGTTTTTTTTAATTAAAGTGGCTTTGTGGTAAGTTTTGAGATCAGAATATGTGAGTCTTCCAACTTTGTACCCCCACCCCCACCCCCCCAAGATTGTTTTGGCTGTTTGGAGTCCCTTGAGATTCCGTATGAATATTTGGATGGGTTTTTCTCTTGGTCCAAAAAACAATTTTGAGATTTTTAAAAACACTTTGGACAGTCAATATTATTTTATATTAATTTCAGGTGTGTTTTTGAGAATTTGATAAGGATTTTATTGACTGTAGATTGCTTTGGGTGGGCTTTTTGTATGTTTGAAGAAAAGATTGTTATTTAAAGGTCTCTTTTTAAAAATGTTTTTATTACTTCTCAGTCTTTCTTTAGTGTTGGTCTTTTGTACTCTTATGCTCTACGTTCACACATACAGAATAGAGTATGTAACACATCCAGTATAAAATGTGCAGTTTAAAGAATTATCATAAAGCAAGATTTAACTACTACCCAGGTGAAGAAATAGTTGCATGAAGTTTTAAAACTCTGAACTAGAGCATGGATAATCTAGGGGTTCTGTCAACTGAAGTCAGAAAACAACTGTGTTACTCAGGGTGCACTGGGAAGCATACTATGTTGGGTATGTATTTATTGGCTGGGAGGATTGGATTCCTGAGGACACAGGATTTCCTAGTAGCTAGAATACAGAACCTTGAGAGCCTAAGTTTGAAAACAGTGCTCTAGAGACCAGTTAGAGTCTAAATTTATAGTTTGTTTTGTCCAGGATTAAGAGGGAATAGGATTAAGAGTAACATAGCTAGAAAGCAGTGCCTGTTAAAGCTGAGTCATAATGTAGTAAGAATTGAACCTATTTTGAAACTCAGTAAGTTGGTCTTGTTGTTCCTAATTACTACTGTCAAACCCCAAACTATATATTACAGTCAAGTGTGATTGTGCATCCATTCAAATTGCCTAGAATAGATCTGTGTCATTTTGGCAAACTATAATGGTTGGTAAGTACTTAATAGTCTGTAAGTCAACAAATGCTATATTAAATATGTATTTAGCATGGTTCTTCCTAAAAGTTTAGGGTTTATATATACTTAGGCTGGTTCATATGTTATAGCAGCCAGGTGAGTTTCTGCATCTCTTCCTTCCCCCCCAGAATGGCTTCCCCTCAGCATCTATAGTATAATTGAGTTATAAGGATGAACATAAATTAATTTATATAGCCAGAATGTGGTAAATTCAGTAATAGAAAATACCAGGGAGCACAGATGAGAAAAAGTGAACTTATATTCCTGATATGGGAAGGTTTTTAGGAGGCTCTGAAATATTTATCAGACCTTGGTAGGGCTTCAACAAATGAAGGTAAAGGGTTAATTGAAGTATGAATTACTGTTTAAGAATAAAGAATTGACATGAGTAAAATAGGTAGGATATGATTTAGGGGTAGTTCAGTGATTGTTAGCATGAGTAATACCATCTTTCTTTGGGGTTGGGGAGGATGTATAGTAAAAGATAGACATGGAAATTTTTATTTTAAAGTCAGATTATAGAGGACCATGAGTATTCTCTTGACCAAAATTATGTCTAAGAAAGATTAATCAGGTAGTAGTTTGTTTGTAGGTTGAATTATTGAAGGAAGACACTGGAAGTAGGGGCATCAATTAGTAGTCTAGCTTGGATGTAAGAGTGAGGAAGGGGGAACAATAGGTAATGATTGCCAGGTTTCGTGACTGGGTGACTGAGAGGAATAAATGAGATAAAGTGGAAAAACAGGTTTGGGAGGGAGGATGAGCTTAGGTTGAGGTTCTGGTAAGACACCCACTGTTGGGAAATGGATTCTGAAGCTCATAAGAGATAAATTTGGATGTAATACCTTACAGATGGTAATATTGTGAAACTTACAGTGTGTGCAAGTGCCTAGAGAAGATTGTTGAGCAAGTAGAAAGGGCAAATGATGAGGTATTCTTGGAAGGCTGTGCTTGGAGGGTGGATCAGGGAAAAGGAGCCATTAAAACACTGAGAAGATAGTGTTCAGAGAGGGAGAAGAAAACTAGGACTAAAAGAGAATTACCAAAGCCGAAGGAGGAAAGTTTGAAGGGAAAGGGGAAGTGTAATTCATAAGCCCAGGTTCTATTCAGAGTGTCAGTGATTCAGGGAAGTAGAGGATGAGAAAGGATTGAAATGGAGCTGATTTTGAAGAGAAACTTGGTCCAGGAAAAATTTGTTTATGTACCATGAAAGAGTAGATGATCAGAAAGCCTTTTTTTATTTTTTTACTGTGGTAAAATATAAATGACATAAAATTTACCATCTTACCCATTTTGAAGTGTGTAGTTTAGTGGCACTTAGTACGTTCATATTGTGCAGTCATCACCATCATCCAGAAACATGTTTGAGTAGGGAAAATGTGAAGTATTGCTTAAATATTTTTTGGTTTGATTAGTTGTTGGACTATTGTTTTTCTCCTGTCTTTTTCAAAAAGTAGTTCATGGTAGCCCATGGGGATTTTTGGAATACCTAAATGTCTGCATGTACTCTCATTGGAAGGTTTTGTAAACTCCTACCTCCCCCATGACTTACCCCTATCCTTTTTCCTCTTAGCCTGCTTTATTTTTCTTTATAGAAGATACCACCACTTGACATACTATATATAGTAAACTCTTCATTAATCAGAACTCAAACTACCCACACTCCCAAACAACTGGCAGAAATTTTTTGGTCGTTGGCTTGAGATTTTTGCTGGTTCCTTAAAAGTACCAGTTGATTGAGTTCCAGTTATCCAGCATCAATCCCCATGGGTGCCGGTTAACTGAGAGTCTGCTGTATTTGTTTGTATATCTTTCTCCACTAGAATGAAAGATCCTTAAGCCTGTTTTGTCTCAAGAGCAGAGATAGGGACTGTTTTGTTCATTGCTATATGCCTAGTGCCTAGCATATACTGTAACTTTTGAATAAGTGACTAAATTAAAACAACTCGACATTAGTTAGAACAAAAGGGAAAAGTGTATACAGGCATAATTTGTTAGACTTAGATTATACTAAAAATATGTACAAAATAATTCTGTGTACTTAGTGCTAGTATAATAAACTGGATCTTAAGTTTTCTTGAGGCAGAAATATATAGAGGCAGAATGGATCAGTTACACAACTGACACAAGTAAGATACAAATAAACCACATGCTCTGAAGAAACCTGAGTATTATATTACTGAGATGAGAAAGGTACTCTTTGAATATAATAAATAACATCCTCAAAAAACAATAAATATGGAAGACAGCCTTCCTTTCTGTATGAGTGGAAAAGTTGGGATAGTTTTATTGTATTTTTAAGGTCACACCTAGACTAATGATGTTGACAATAGCAATGCTAAAAGATGGATACTAGAGATATTTTGGAAGGAAGAAATGTTAGAGATAGATGAACTGATGAATCTCTACATTGAATGGACTGGCAGTAAATGAAAGGAATAGTTGAAAGTGGAAGTCTTGAACTTGCATGATTGATTTGGAGAACGGGGAAGTTGAGAAAGGACAGAGTGTATAGGATAAAGATAAACTCAGTGACCTTCCTGCCATGAAAATAGCTTTTTTCTTTCTTTTTAAAAAATTTTTATTGTTAGACTTATTGGGGTGACATTGGTTAGCAAGAATTACATAGGTTCCAGGTGTAAAATTCTTCAGTGCATTGTCAACTTGTTATATAGTAAGTTCACCACCCAGTGTGAATTCTGTTTTCATCACCATATATTTAGCTCCCCCTCCTTCATGTCCCATCCCCTCCCTCTGTTTTCTAATTATAAAAATATTATGTGCTTTTAAAAGAGTATTTCACTTTTTTGAGAAAACAAAAAATATAGAAAAATTTCCATATTTTTTAGGTATTTTCAAAGTACACCAACAAAGACTTTAGTTTAACATCTCTTTCAATTTTTTCTATGTAAAAGCAATGTTAGCTAACACTTTCTCTTATTAAGTGAAAGTGTAAGATGGCTTTTAGTTCCAAAAGTTGGTCTATTTTCATCGAGATTATACATTTGCTTTCCAGTATTTGTTAATAATTTTCTGCAGTTCACTGTGGAAAATATGTTACAGTATCCCTATCAGCAGAAGCTGTTTTTCTAGTGATACTTAATTTGTACATTTTTGTACAGTTCTTAGTCCATTTCCTGTTTAGAAGAAAAAAAAGCGCACATCAGTGCCGTGTGCATTTATTTTACTACATAAACATGCTCTTTGAACCAAATCTGACTGGTTTTCAGTGTGAAAATAAAATATAAAAACTGTTCTTGGATTTATTTCTAAACGGAACTTGTTTCTAATCCTAATATAACAGAAATGTGGTATGATTATTGCTTTGCAACATAACCTTTCTACCAAATCCTATTCTTTTCCATTTTTACCTTCATAACTGAAGTGTTGAATCTGCATGAAGATCCTCAGTGGCCTTCTGCTGCAGTGTCCACATAGTTTTTGGTGACATGCAGTCTCATTGTGTTTATAAATCTATTGTTCAGGTATTTCTCTATGAATTATTTCTCTATTTCTCTCAAAATATTTTCAGAAAAACACCATGCCTTGCCCAAATAATTAATGTTACCTACATTTTCACTTCTCTTGCATAGAAACCATCCTGTGTATGGTAGAGGGGTATGGTCATAGTCGATCTCTTATCTTTTGGTTCTCTTCTCTTAAGCCCTTATCATCTCCATTTTTTGTTTGAATATATGTACTTTTCCTGGCCTCTTACTTAGGCTCACCTCTAGTTATATAAAACATCCCATTTTCCTAGAAGCCATTTTTGCTTAATTGGAGATTGCTGTAATGTACAGCATGCCTTTCAGTAAAGGTTATACTGCATAAATGCCATTTCTGATCAGGCATCAGGATTTTCTCCTTTTTGCTAATGGGATTATAATGGGGAAAAAAAGTGCATGCAAAGAAACCTGTTACTACTACCTTAGGGAAGGATTTGAGGATGAGTTTAAGGCACAATATGAAGATATACCAGACAGTGAATAGTAGCGATATATCACTGCTATTTCTACATAATCACACCTGTTATTTTTCTCTCTGGAAGAAATCTTGGATTGGAACTGGCATGCCCTGCTGCTTAGATTATTTTTTCTCCTGATGCAAGAGAAGGATCGGGCCTATGTAGAGGAAACAGTGGAAGAACCAGGAATCATCACTGTATTTTAAATATGCATTTATGAGTTAGCACATCTTAATAGTAGTCCCTTCTTATATCTGGAGGATACATTCCAAGAACCAAAAGAGAGTGCTGAATTTTTGCTGCACATGTTTAAAATGCAGAGAGGAATGCTGAACTTAGGATTTAGATGTAGACGCTCTGGTCATCAAGCACATCCAGGTGAACACAGGCCTGAGTTGTGATGTAGAACTTAACAGAACTCATGGTAAGATTAACCCGTACATCAGCTCTCTTTGCCACACTAGATGATCCTTATGGAAAAGAGCACACTGTTCCTAAATCAGAATAGATTGCACGGAAAAAAAAGGTACCTCAAGAAACTAAAGAAACAGGGGAGTTCCCTGGTGGTGTAGTGGCTTAAGGCTTTGGCGCTGGCGCTGTCAAGCTGCAGCCTGGGTTTGATTCCCAGCCAGGGAGCTACCCACATACAAAAAAAAAAAAAAAAAAAAAAAAAAAAAAAAAAAAAAAAAAAAAAAAAAAAAAAAAAAAAAAAAAAAAAAAAAAGAAAGAAAGAAAGAAAGAAACTAAAGAAACAAAAACTAACGGCCCGGGAGTAAATTTAGCATAAAATAAATATTAATAAAAGTTTTAAAAAAACTGTATAATTTATGAAAAGTTAGGAACACAGCAAAAGACTTTGACTTGCATACCAGTGTCTCAGATCTATATAATGTAATCACTGGCTGCTGACTTAAGTAAATGATTAGAGTTTGGATGCTGTAAATACCAGGTGCATTTGGCTCTAAATCCCATACAGTTCTGTAACTTTGAGTTTAGAATTTATCAAGGAAATGGGAAGAGGTAGTGGAGACAATGGAAAGAGGACATTACATGGTTTAATTAATGTTATCCTAACCTTTATTTGATGTATACGAGGACTGTCTGTAAAGTATCTAGCTATGTAATATGAAAAATAGAGGCATTTATGGCTGGATTTTTCCCAGAAGCCCTTGTATTACTACATTTCAATTCTTTGTAAAATTGTTTTTTTCATCCTCCTAAAGCCAATGGAATGCAGGTTAACCAAACCATTCGTTAGCATAGAAAATATTTTCTGTTGGTTTTAGATTCAGCGGCTTTCTTAGATTGCTTTAACTCTTTTTGCTAAGATGTTCAGATATATTTAAATGAGCATTTCCGTCCCCGACTGTGGTGTTCAAGTTTATCCCACAAGCTCAAAAAAACTTTGTTATTCACTCTGAAACTGTTTCAAGGACTTTTCTCCATTTAGATTTTTAAACATGTTTTCCTGCGGCTTGCACTATCAACAACAGAGATGTTTTGTATGCCATATTGCATAACACTTTGTAATAAATTTTTATGTCATCAATGCAGTTAGATTTTAATTTATCTATACTTAAATCTGATTGATGCCACTTAGTATCTTTTGAGTATTTCTTCCTAAAATTCAATATAATGGCATTTTGTTACCTATAACAAAAATGTAAAATAAAAATAATTTCATTTATATACACAGCAGCTCAAAATGTTATCATTACATGCATAAAATCGTCAAAATAAAAATTTATTTTTTTGTGGCTTTTGACACATTTTGAAAATAAAATCTTGAAGTCAATTAACACAGTGAAGGGATTAAGAACTTACTTTACATTTATGGTCAGTGGCCATCTACTTCTAGCCTCAGTGTTTCTTTTTTTATTTTATAGGGTTAAAATCATTTTTTTCATGTATTGCTTTATGGATCTGCTCTTCCCTTCAATTGGAAATAGTCTACATGTCTACATGTCTGACTGTCAAACATTTTATCTGGGTTTTGTGTAAAAAGAGTTGAACATCAATAAATTCTTGTTTCTTTCTCTTTACCTAAAATAAGCTTTTCCAATTATAAAAACAAGTATTATAGGAAATTTAGAAATTTAGGTATGTGGAGGCACAACACAATGGCGGCGTGAGAGGGACCTCCAAAAAAATCTCCTCTGGAAATTACAACTAATACAATACCTACATCTCAACCAAGGACCCTCTACATATCACAGAGTCACAGCTAAGAAACCCATGCGTCTCATTAAGGTACCTGCAGGGGGGTTATACAAAGGAGAAATAAAAGGGAAAGAGCGGGACGTGGCCATGCATAGGTCCCGTCTTGGAACTCTCCCACTGGGGGATGGAGGAGCAAGAAAGTGGCGGGAGAGCCTCGGGGCCTCAATCAGTCAGCAGTACAGAGGAAAGGAGGCCAGCAGGTGGAGCGTGAGATACCACAGCCACCTCACTTTGGCCCCAGGAGGTGCAGACTGGTTCACAAACTGCAGCAGCTGGACTTCACTCCAGTTCCCAGAGGAGGGGGAGTGGCTGGGTGGTGAGGATCTGCAGTGCCAGCGCTCTGGAGGAGAAGGAAAAGGAGAGAGGGGGGCTTCGCACAGGTTTGTCAGCCCCAAACCAGGATTCTCAGAAAGATGAGCAAATAGGACTGACTCCCAAAGCTCAGGGCAGAATCTGCACGTGGGGCAAACCCAGAACACAGTCACGCTCAAACTCCCTGCATGCCCTGAGCCACAGGAAGAAAACAAGGCTACAAACTCACCTCCCCCACAGACCTCTCTGCCTGCCCTGTATCAGCAGTGAACACCAAAGAAATTACAGCTGGGAGGGTCCAGAGAGGCTGCAAAAAAAAAAAATGAGAAACCAGAGAAGTAAGGAGATGGGGACAGATGACCCATCAGAAACTGAGCTCAAAGCATTGATTATAAAAATGCTTAAGGAACTGAATGATAATTTCAACTGAGAGATAGTAAGCATTAAAGAAGACAGAAACCATTATAAAGGACCAGAGAGAGAGAGAGAGAGAGAGAGAGAGAGAAAGACTACATTAATTGAAATGAAGGATGGAATAAAAGTCACCAAACTAGATAAAACAGAAACACAAAGCAGTGATGTGCAGGAAAAGCCAGCATAAAACACCCATTTAGAACAGATAGATATGAGAATCCAGAAAAATGAGGATAGTTTTGAGATTCCTCTGGGACAATTTTAAGTGGAAGACTATCAGAATAATAGGTGTGCAGGAAGGGACAGAGGAAAAGCATGGGATCAAGAAATGGTTTGAATTAAAAACAACCAATAAAAATAACTTGACTATTAAAAAATTATTTGAAGAAATAATGAATGAGAAATTTCCTAACCTGGTGAAGGAAATAGACATATAAGTCCAGGAAACAGAATCCCAAACAAGATGATCCCAAATAAGAGCACACTGAGACACATCATAATTAAAATGGCAGAAGTTAAAGAAAAAGAGAAAATTCTAAAGAAAGCAAGAGAAATGCAAGTAGTAACTTACAAAGGAACACCCATTCAATTCTCAGCTGATTCCTCACCAGAAACTTTACAGGCCAGAAAATTGGCAGAAAATTTTCAACGTGATGAAAAACAAACATCTACAACCAAGAATAATGTATCTAGCAAGGCTAGCATTCAGAATTGAAGGACTGATAAAGAGCTGCTTAGGTAAGAAAAAGTTAAAGAAACACATCACCACCAACCAGTACTACAAAGAATATTAGAGGGACTTCTTTGGGATGGGAGAGTGGGTAAAATACGGGAAAGGGATGGAGAAATTTAGTTTTATTGTTAACATAGAATCAAAAGCAACAAAGAAACAAAGTTCATTGACACAGTCTATAATTTAGTAGTTAACTGAGGGTAAGGGGAAAGGGGGTGGGGGAAAAGGGACAGGGACACAAATATGTAGTGATGGAAAGAGAACTGACTGTGGGTGGTGAACACATAATACAACGCATAGAGGATGTAATGTAGAATTGTACACCTGGGACCTATGTACCGTGTTTTCTGCACCATAAGGCGCACCGGATTATAAGGCGCAGTCTCAATTACGGGGTCTATTTCTGTACGTAACCCATACATAAGGCGCACCACCGTATTATAAGGCGCATGCTAAAACATACGGTCTACAAAAATAGGTAATGGAAGCAAAACAGTGAGTTTAGTTGAACTTTATTCTACTATTTAACAATACACTCACATTATTTTTTAATCAGTCTTCTCCCACAAATCCATGTCTCTTCACTGGTTCTATTTTCGGGGGTCTTTAGACAGACAGTTGTTTTGCAGCATACTGGTAGTATACCTACTGGAGGCGTGGCGAAGTTAAACGTACGTACTGTATGTATTACATAATGTTCTCTGATTGGTTTATCACTGCCAGCATACATAGTGTACGTATTACGTCCCTGTGTCAGCAGGAAATGGTTCGACAGTCAAACAAGTGGAGCACTTACCAAAGTCGCACAACAACATTTTTACAGATTTTGGAACTCAGTGCACAAATAAGGCGCACCGGATTATCAGGTGAACGGCCGATTTTTGAGAAAATTTAAGGCTCTTAGGTGCGCCTTATAGTGCGAAAAACACGGTAATTTTTACTAATCAATGCCACCCCAATAAATTTAAATTAATTAATTAAAAGAGAATTACCTGTGATTCCCAACCCAGATTGTAAATATTCTATTCATTTTTAAAATTTTTGTGATGATAAAAGTACATTGCCGATTTTTTAAAGGTGATCAATAATAAATGATGAGAGAGAAAAAAATTTATATATGTGTACAACAAAAGAACAGGACTGTGAATTTGGGTTTAGTTTCTCGGTTGATTTTATTTTATTATTATTTTTATGTATGTATGTATGTTCCCTGAGTGGGAGTTGAACCTAGGCTGCGGTGGTGAGCGCGCTGAAGCCTAGCCACTACACCACCAGGGAAAATCCCTCCCCCCAATTATTGGTCAATTTTAATGTGAATTAAAGACTTTATAAGGAAATGCTATAATAGGTATGTCTGAAACCAAAGCCAGGATTTAGTGCTGTAGTGGAAAGAAGCAGAGAATTTATAGAGTTTGACGACCTGCCTTCAAGTCCAAGATCTACTAATAGCTAGCTTTCAAATCTTGGAGAAAAGATGAATTATTTAATAGAACGCATTGGACCAACTGGCTAATCACTGAACATAGGTGGATGGGAGCTAGATTTATATCTTTATATTTGCATAAATTATAAAAAAGATTCTGATATTTATTGAGTGCTTACACTGTGCGAAGTACTGGTCAGACACTGCCTGCCGACAGTTACCCTCATCCAGATGAGGAACCTGACTGTAGTGGAACAATTAGCCAAGAGTTGAAATATAAG
This sequence comes from Lyroderma lyra, assembly GCA_004026885.1. Classification (NCBI taxonomy): domain Eukaryota; kingdom Metazoa; phylum Chordata; class Mammalia; order Chiroptera; family Megadermatidae; genus Lyroderma; species Lyroderma lyra. The sequence goes on from PVJL010003496.1 coordinate 78,350, forward strand.
ATCTTTAAAAGAAAGCAGTCAAGAATGTTTTAATTTGGACTTGAAGGAGGAAGACTTTTCTAAGCATGGCAAAACAGACCCATGGAGAAGGTTGACTTGTTTATTTTAACTACATTGCTTGAACTTCTTTTTAGCAAAAAATGAAAATTTGAAAAGATAAATCAAGAACATTTGAAAGAATAATGGCAGTTATAAAAAGTTGTAATGCTTAGGAAGGTCACCCAAATCAATAAGAAAAAGCTGAATCACTTCATGTAAAAAAGGGCAAAAAATATAAGTAGGTAATTCATGTAAGAAATATAAATTGTCTGGTCAGTGGGAAAAAGATAATATCCAGCGTTAGCAAGGCTGTAAGGAAATAGGTACCTACAGTGTTTTTGGGATTATAAATTGAAATAAACTCTTCGTGGCTGATATGTATGTTCCTTTGACATACAGCTCAACTTAGAGTTTAAGATGTATACACAAATGTATAAGAACAGTACAAAGATGTTTAATGGAAGTATTATTGAAAAAAATGTGTGGGGAGGAACCAAGTGTCTAACGTTCATGCCATACTTAAGTGACCATAAAGTAGAAAATGTGATCTTATTTTCTGTACTATATGGTAATATACTCAAAATCTGAAAGAATATACAGCAGATTGTTAGCAGTCATTACTTTTGAAGGATGGGGAAGTAGGATGACTGCTTACATTTTATTTTCCTGTGTTATCTTATAATAAATGCCTTTTTTCTTTTTTGTTTTTTAAATTAAAAAAATTTTTTTTAAATCCATATTTTATTTATATTTCTTCAGTTTTTTGTTTTGTATTTTTTTTTTTTTTTTTGCTTTTTGATATGTGGGTAGCTCCCTGACTGGGAATCGAACCCAGGCTGCAGCGCTGACAGTGCCAGCGTGGAAGCCTTAAGCTACTACACCACCAGGGAACTCCAAATGCCTTTTTTCATAATTAAAAAATAAGAAAGTTGAAAATATCCTGCCACTTAATAATAATTATCACCTACATTTGATGAACATCATTCGAGATGCTTTTAATAGAAATATGCATGTACAAATAGGGAGTTATAATATTCATGGCATTTATAAATTTTAAATTGGTTGCATTTGACTGAAAGGAAAAACCCGAAACAACTATTGAAAACATGATTGAAGAACAAATAGATGTTTATTACTAAGAAAAGAAAATTACAAAAACCTCTATAAATCAACTTGTCCAACCTTCGGGCTGCGTGTAGCCCAGGATGGCTTTGAATGAGACCCAACACAAATTTGTAAACTTTCTTAAAAACATTGTGAGATTTTTTTTTTTTGCATGCTTTTTTTTTTTTTTAAAGCTCATTAGCTATTGTTAGTGTTAGTGTAATTTATGTGTGACCCAAGACAATTCTTCTTCCAGTGTGTCTCAGAAAAGCCAAAAGATTAGACACCCCTGCAAATAGTTTTGAGTCTCTTTTGGCAGACCCCACTGACTTAATTGATAACCAAGATAAGGGAATAAACAAAAACATGTATTCCTTCTGTACTCTCTTTTTTTCTTTTTGTATGTGTGTGTGTCTGTGTGTGTGTTTTGGTAGACCTAATTTTACATTATTCAATTTATAATATTGTAAAACTTTTATAATATTTTAAAAAATTTTACAGCTATTCATGATTGTTTAGTTTTAGTTAGTATTTAAAATGGGGTTAGTAAGTACACTGGTCTTTTCACTTTTTAATTTCTAATGCAGAATTCTTTATTTTGATTCATTTCCCTGAAGTTATTTCAAGAAATAACAATTTAAATCCTTAAATTCATAATACTTGTGGATGCCATTGCCTGTTCTTTAGGTTTTACATTCTTTGTCACGCTTTTTCTCAGAATTCTTTAGTTATTCATTCACTGTTACCTGTGTTGTGTTGCCGAGAAATCTAAAGCTAACCTAATTATAAACTGCCCACTGATATCTGACTTGCTTTTTTCCTGCCTGGATGCACATGATATTGTTTATCTTTAAAGCCCAGTGCCTCTCATTTAACAGATGTTTTAGTATTGTTTATTCTGTACCAGTTATTTCCTGAGTTGTGGAGTATGTTTTTAACCTGCATATTTAGTTATTTATTACAGGAGAGTTTTATATATTTATTTTATTTATGGCATTTTTATATTCTTCTCTCTCCAGGAACACTAATTGAATCTCCTTTGTTATCTTTTCTTCTTATGATTATGATTTGTTTTGTTTTCCAGATATTTTTATTTCTAATGCGACAGTAATTCCTGTATAATTCCTTAGAAATAAATTTTCATTTATTTTCTAAGTCTTCTAGCTTGCCTTTAAGGCATCTGTTACTTTATAATGCCTTCTTTCAGGTCTTTATAAAGAGATCATATTTTTATAATTTCTTTGAGATTATTTTTCTGAATTCTTTCTGGGTTTTTATATGCATTATTGGGTGATTGAAGTGAACTTGAAATGAATTTGAATAGAGACCCTCAAGAACCTCCTCCTTATGCTAAGAGAAGTTCCATTCTGAGGCTACTCATGCAATTGATTACAACAAGGAGATAAATGTGAACTTCACTTTGAGGTTGTCGAAACCATGAGTGTAGGGTGAATACCAAGGAAAGGAAAGCAAATTCCATGTATTGATATGTAAAGTAGAGTAACTTGCTTAGTTTTATTATGCAAAAATAAGTAGATGAGATATCTGTTAGATAATAAAAGGAAACTGGGGTTTTGAAAAATTTATATACAGAAACCTTAATTTGAGCAAATACTTATGAAAATCAAGATGAAATAAATTGGTTAATAATTCTCACTCTCAGTTGGTGGCAATAGGAATAGACTCCCTCATTTCACACACTGTAAAGGTGGCTGGCCATACCTCGCCCTCCTTGCTGAGAATCAGTTATGTGTGTGTGTGTGTGTGTGTGTGTGTGTGTGTGTGTATATATATATCTCTCTCTCTATATATAGATATATATATCTATATATATATCTATATATATATCCCCAGTGTGTTGAGGGCAAAAGGGAAGTTGAGAACCACTGTAAAGTATTAGAGGGGAAATTGACTAGAGACAAACTGGGATGTAAACTTAAAAATATGACTCTCTGAATGCAGAAAAAAGTACTCTTAGTTGTAAGCAACAGGAATTGAACTAGAATAAATTTAGACAAAAAAAAAGGAAATCTGACTGAAACAAATTTATGGAAACGGGGAGCAAGAATGGTACCTGGTGTAAGAAACTAGAATTCTGTTAGGATCTCTTGCTGCTTGCTTTTGCTTATTTAACTCCATTTTGACTTCATTTTCACCTAACAACTTTGTACTTGAGATTTGAACTGTGGCTGTTGGTAGCTCCCAGGCTTTTAAAACACAGCTTCCCCATGGATAGTGACTCACTTTCTTCTTTAATTCCAATATGAAAAACTATCTGGTATAAGAGGGCTGTCCAAAAAGTACCCAGCCATGTAATATGATAAGAGGAGGCATTTATGGCTGGATATTTTCTGGGCAACCCTTGTAAAATAGTCACAGGGATGTAAAGTACAGCATAGGGAATATAGTCGGTAATAATGGTAATAACTGTATAGTGCCAGGTGGGCGTACTAGACTAATTGGGGGCATCACTTAGTAAATTATATAAATGTCTAACCACTATGCTGTATACCTGAAATAAATATAAAATAATATTGAATGTCAGCTGTAATTAAGCTCTTTCTCCTGGCCTGCGTAAGGTATTTATTTACTCATTCTTAGGGCCCAAGGGTTTGGGGCCTTGTTTGGCAGTTCCTACTAGAAACAAATAGTTGGGTATAATGTTTGGGGGTGGGTAGTATTTTCCAAAAAAGTAAAGTGTGCCTTGTTCTCAAGGTTCTAAAGGATACTTACTTTATTCCTGTCTTTTCAGACCCTATAGTATAATGAGCAGTTTTAAAGGAGAAAAGAGACAGCTAACATTTACTATACTCTAAGAAGGACAATCTTTCACATACACAGTATCTCTCATCTGTCTTGCAAACACTATCATGGGTTTTACTGTACTTTATTGATGAGGAAAACGAGACTAAAAAAAAAAAAAACCTTTTTAAGATGATAAGGCTAGGAGACAGTTGACACTCAATTCCTGGTCTGAGTTGACAAAAGACCACATTCTGCCATAAAAATGTCCCAAATTTTGTACTGTAAAATAAAATTCAGAATTTCTCCCAAATCTTACCTTCGTCAAATTTATTTATAAAAAATAGATGAGATCACAAATAGCTTAAAGTTTATATAAATGTATAGACTGTAGTGTCCAGGCGTAGCAGTTTCTGGACTGAGCTTTTCCTGCTGTAGCAAATCTTGGCAGAGATGTATGATAAAGCTACTGTATTTAATTTAAGCACAAGCACTGACATATGTAGGAATTAATGTTGAAGAACCGTTTAGATAAGTTTAAAGAAGGTATAGCTAGGTGAAATATTATAGACAGCAGAACTGCTTTAAATGTTATTTTAGGAATGCGGTCCAGAATTCTGCCAAACAAATCTTTCCAAACCATATTGGCAAGACCTTTGCAAAGTATGATCTCTTGACCATTTTTGCTTGTCTGTTCTATATTCTTTGTGCTTTTGAAGCATGGTGAAAGAAACTCATCTGCGTTGAAAATGTTTGAATGAGGAAATCAGCTAGCCCTGGCCCATGGCATGATGTAAAGAAAAAAAATTCTAAGTAAATACAATTATTTTTATTAAAAAAAAAATTCTAATTTTAAGCAAACTTTTAAAATTTACCATAAATCTGTAAAGGTGATTAAATAGATGCATCTTTAAGATCTGAGGAAGAAATATAAATAAACTTCTGCAGTTATTTGCTGATAATACTGCTTTTTTCAATATTAATTAATGGAAGCTTGCAGGAAAGGAAATTTTTCCTAGTTAATTTTGGTAACTGAGCTTGTGATTATAATATATTTTAAAATAATATGGCTATTCATTCCTCTGGTAATAATTTAACAAACCATCTCAGTACTTAGGAGGAGTAATTAGATAGTGTCTGGTTAAAAGGTTCTAGCTGTCATTTCGGAAGTTTAAAATGAAGCCAGTTATGTAAAAATAGTCACTTTACAGAAATGCACCTTACAGCCAGCTGTATGTTATATAAATAAACTTGACAGGAATGCACATTCTGGGAGCAGGATACTACAACTACCCAGACACAAAGGAAAATCTGTGCTAGGCTATAAATATCAGTTTGTATTTGGCTTTGTAGCCTTTAGACTTAGTTAGCCATTGATCTTGGCAGACTGTATTTACAGTTAAAGTAGCTTATTTCCTTACTAGTCAAGTACAAAATGACAATATTTAGGTATTTGAATGTTGTTTTTCTGAGATCTCATATATTTGCTGAGGATCAGTGAAGGTTTATTTTTACATAATTGATAAAATACTATGAAACATTTTAGATGACATTAAATTACATTTTTAGCTTGGTTTTTTGAAGCCTTTATTGAGAAATTTTAAACATACCACAATACCAAAGTTGACTGATTGATATAATGAATCTCTTTGTACTTACCTAGCCTTAATCATCATTAAGTCATAACCAATCTTGTTTTATCTATCTCTGCCTTATACAATTTTGAAGCACATCCCAAACATTACCATCATTTGTCTGTAAATATTTCAATATCTTTAAATATTTACATCTCTTAAAAATGGAGGTAAAAACCACATTAACCTTAGCACTTAAAAAAAATTAACCATAACTTAATATCTTTTTATATTAATATCTTAATATGTAGTTAGCTTTCAGATTTTCACATGTGTCATAAATTTTTGTAAAGTTTGAATTCAGTGCTCTCCTTTTTCCCTTTTCAGTGTATTTATTGAAGATTTCAGGCCTTGCCCTGTAGAATTTCCTGCAGCGTAGATTTTGCTGATGTGTCCCAGATATGTCTTTAATACATTTTTGTCTGTATTTTCTGTAACTTAGTAATTGTGTATAGTGGTTCAGATTTGTGAGGTGGGATCACTTCATAAGTGGTGGTTTTTTTGTTTATCAGGAGACATAATGTCTGGTTGTCTTTCTTTTTAAAATGCCTAGGTTAAAATGACAGTATGTCAGTGTTACAAATATTTTTCATTTTTTAACTGGACTATTTCTATAGAGAGATATTTATTTGATCAAGTGGCAGTTATTTGATTACTTGGTAATCCAATTTGTATAAAAAAGGAAGACTAAAAATTTGATTCTTTTGCTTTTTTAATTGGTTTTCAAAATAACAAACTGGTTTACTAGCATCCTGTAGTGGTGAACAATTAGTTTGTTTTTTGTTTTTTTGGTGGTTCCCTGGCTGGGAATCGAACTCAGGTCGCAGTGTTGAGAGTGCCGAAGCCTAGCCACTATACCACCAGGGAACCCTAGTTTGGTTTTTATAATTGTTTGTAAACTCATAGATTGAAACATAAATATGTTTAGTAACTATTGATATTCACATTGTCTCCGTATTTGGCCAGTGGTGCCTCTTGAAGTTGGCTCAGTCCTTTTAATAAGACCATGGTTTTTGATTGCTTCTTTTTTATGTGGTATATACTATGAGATAAACTTACAGCATTTCTTGTACCAGACCTGGAACCAGCCATTTCTCTGAAGAGCCCTGGTCTCTTTAAGGGTTAATCATATTTGGAGACCATATCCTGGGCAGTAGGCATTGACATTGCTACAGGACTGGCCATTTTTTCTAGACTTTTTCAGTGGACAGAACTCAGATTTTTTAAAGCTGTATCATGAATTCATATTGATACTTCCAATTCAAATTTAAGACTATAGAGTTTTTACTTTTATGCTCTCCTCATTCTCTTTTAGTCTTATTCTTGGTTTTTTTGGTTGTTGTTGGGTGTTGTTGTTGTGTTTTGTTTTTTTTTTTTTTTTGTGGGAGGCAGGTAGTTCAGTTCCCTGGTTGGGAATCGAATCCAGGCTGCAGCGTTGAGAGCGCCGAAGCCTGGTCACTACACCACCAGGGAACCCCTGGTCTTATTGTTGTATAATGATTCTGTCATAGAAGTCTGCTCATGCATTATTTTCAATTACTTATACCTATCCAAATCATTCTCAAGGACATTTTCCTGTCTTTGGTTTCCTTTTTATTCATGGTTTGCAAACCACTTTGGCCCACGGTGATTTCCACATTCACAGTAGGCATACATAACTCCCATCTAACAATGATGTGACAGTCCATGTTATAACTTGAAACATACCCACAGAAAAGTGAATAAATATTATGTATAGCATGCCTTTACTAGCACCCCAGAAGTTCCTTTCATGCCTCCTCTTAGATACTCTTATTCCTCCTTCCAAAGGTAAAAGATAACTACTGTCCTGATTTTGAATACTATTAATTAGTTTTGCCTGCTTTAGAACTTTATAGTTTTGTTTTAGCATTCATGATTTGGGGGAAAGAGAACTCTTTCCAACTCTTATTGTATCCAGGTAGCATTCATAAGAGATGTACCTTCATCTTTGTTACAATAAAAACTTCTCTGCATTATCTTAGGAAATATAAGTAGAAACTCCAGCATGGGTACTTACTTCTTGGTTTAAATATTTGCCTTAAGTATTTTGTGTTTGTTAGCTAATTGCATTTTTCTCCCCATTGTATTTGTGCGCTTTGCACGTGTCCCCTGTCTTTTGATTCACAGGACCTCTGTTCGTAGACTTTTACTTGTTATATTGCAGATGTTCTCCATAGTCTCTCATTTGTATTTAAACTTTATTGTTGTACTGGATTTAAAATATTTTGTGTAATATAATCTGAATTGAGTTTGTGTTCTGCTTAGGAAGGCCACCTCTACCTGAAATTATATATTAAAATTCTGTATTTTCTTTTAGGTAAGTTTTATTGTTTGTTCATATCTATAATCCATTGGAATTGAATGTAGTGTGTGGCATCCCTGTTGATATTTAAAAGCAGATGGGATGTTTAAACATCTTTCTTTGTCCTTTCTCATTAAAAAAAAAACAAAAAACTGCTTGTGGGGAGTTCCTTGGTGGTGTAGTGGCTAGTCTTTGGCACTCTCAACACTGCAGCTGGGTTTCCCAGCCAGGAAACTACCCCCCCCCCCCCCCCCCCGCCCAAACAAAAACAAAAACAGAAACAAACCAACCAAAAAAAACCAAAAAAACAAAAAACTGCTTGATTTTTTTTTTTTTTTTTTTAAATTTTTTTAAAATTTTTTTGGGGGTAGTTCCCTTGCTGGGAATCCAACCCAGGCTGCAGTGTTGAGAGCGAACTGCTTGAATTTTATCCACTTAGGGCTGCTACAATTTTTCATCCACAAACTTATAGAAAAAGTTTCTATTCATATTTTTCTACTTCACCATCTTTTGTCAACTGAGTATTGCCTTGAGTGGCCTCTACCTTACCTGTACCCTGAAACTACTTACGCTAGGGCAGCCTTTGGCCTTTTTACTGAACCCAGTGGACTGAGTTTAGACCCCTTTTTTCTGAACAGTGTATATTTTTTATCTCCAAATATCAGTAAAATTCATTCTGTACTGCTCATCCTTAGATGATGATGTCAGTCTTATGACTTAAGTTATCAGCAATACTCTGATAAACCCCAAATCTATCTTTGGCTCAAATTTCTTTTTAAAGCAATATATATGTGTCCCATAGGCATTTAAATCTAAACCTTTCATTATTTCTTCCCCTCACCTCTCAAATCAGCACATCTTCACATGTTTCCCATTTCAGAGAATGAACATATTCCTTGCCCAGTTGATTTGTTCAGAAACTGGTCATTTTTAGAAATTCAATTGCAATTCAAATAACGTACACTTAGCCATTTAAAGTGTATATAGTTCAGTGGTATTTAATGTATTCACAGTGCGCAACCATTATCTCTTGTTTCAAAACTTTTTCATCATCCCATAAAAATCCCTTATACCCATTAAATAACTATACCCCACTTCCCACTGCCCCTATCCATTGGTAACCTCTATTCTGCTTTCTATCTCTGTGGATTTGCCTTTTCTGGATATATAAAGGAGTCATACAATATGTGGCCTTCTGTGTCTGGTTTCTTTCACTTAGTCTGAGTCTTGAGGTTTGTTTAAATTGTAGCATGTATCAGTATTTCATTCCTTTTTTATGGCTGAATAATATTCCATTGCACATACATACCACAATTTTTTAATCTCTTCGTTTGTTGATGGATAGTTGGGTTGCTTACACCTTGCTATCATTTTGTTTTGAGTAGTGGTGCTATATAAACATTCGTATGCAACTTCTTATGTGGACAGATGTTTTCATTTCTCTTTGGTATACTTAAGAGTGGAATTTCTGGGTCATGTGGTAACTTTATGTTTAACTTTTTGAGGAATTTTGTGATTTTTTTACTTAATATTTTAACCCCCACATCACTAAGCTTGGTTGATTAAGTCTGTCTCCTAAATCCCTGTTTTCCATCATCATTGCCACAACCATATACTAAAGGTACACTTTCTGGGATTGCTTGAATAGTTTCCTTTTAATTTTCTTTGTCATCACCATGACTTTATTCTATGTCATTTTTCACACACTGCAAGATTGGTTTTTGAAAATGGAAATTTTATGAGGTTACCTCATTGTTTTAAAAATAAAACACAAACCGCGAGAGGCTCATCATAGCCCTTTGGATAAAGTCCAAATTTACTTGGCTTGCAAAGAGTCTTTGCTATCCACCTCTTTATGTTCTATTTAGTTTCAGCTGTATCTGCCCCCCTTTTCTTGTAGAGACATACTGATCTCCATATTTCAGGGTTTTGAATATGCTCCTCTGTTTAAACCTTGTACTTCCCTCACCCAAATCTTTTGTCTTATTTCAAATGTCTCCTCTCTTTTTAGAAGCCCTTTCTGTGTCTCCATGATTATAGTTTTGTGCCCCTCCAAATTCTTGTACTGATGTTGGAGCATTTGCTACACTTTGTCATTGCCTGATTACTTCTGTGGTAATCAGGAGCTGATAGTTACGTGCCGGGTGATGTAGTGCAGACTAAAAGTGTAATTAATAGGAATGTACCAGAAGTCAGAAGAAGATTACTTGGTAAATTATTTGGGTAAGGCCCCATGGGGGAAGATAGTACTTGAATTGGACCTTGAAGGAAGCGTTCATGAATGCATGGGAGGGATCCGAAACTATAGGTAGATTAAACCTGTTAAATATCCATAGACTAGACCTGTGAGGATCCATGCTAGGGGAAGAAACCACGACAAAACTGAGACATTAGATATTTTTTAACATTGTTTTTGTGTTACTTACATGAAACAAGCAATGAACACAATCCTATTGAAGAAAAGCTTGGAGAGAATATGCAAAAGATTTTAAGAACTTTTGATATATTAACAAAAGGGAGAAGCAATGATATACTTTTTGGAAAGTGTAAGGAAATTTTTCAAGGGTAATTTTGACTATATATGCTAATTTCAAAGCTTACCCACCCACATTTATAAAATTGTACTAGACTTCTGACAGAAAAATGCAGCAACTGGGTGATTTCTGGATAAATTAGAGCATCTTCCACAAGATTCTTGTATACAGTGTTGGAGAAAATGGTCTACATAATATTAATGTTTATCTAGAAAAAGGTTAGAAATGAGATGACTCGGTATGGAAAATAACTACCTGTTTGGCAATTGTTTGTGCTCTACCCTATCCCTCAATTGACAGTAAAAGTGGGACTTTTAGCTCTTACATCTGCAGCATAGTTTGCAATCAGTAAATGTTTGCATGCATAAATAAAACAACATGATTAAAATGTAATTCTTAATAATTTAAAAGTAAAAATGCATTTCTTGCTTTTTGAAATATAATACTGATTTAAAACTATTTATAAAACTCCACTTTGCTTGTTAGGCAAAAAATGTTAGACGTATTAAAAAAAAAAAACATCTCCCCTCAAATTTTGAGAAAAGAAGCCATTCGTGTTTATCACTTTTGGCTCTGTGTTTCACTGGCATTTTAGAGTATTAAATCCTAGTTGAAGTAACACCACCTCCAGTTCTTCAAAAAATTAATATCATCTCAATTACTAATACACTTCGTACAGTCTTTTATAGTATGTTGAGTTGTATTATACTTAATTTTATTATCAGACTGAGCTCCTTGGAGAGGATGGCAGGAATTACATGAGAGTTATAAACCCGTTTGGACTCCCAGCAAGTTCTTTCTGAGTGCTCTCCTCTTGCGTGTACTTTGTTTTCATTCAGTGCTCCCTGTTTGAGCTTGCTATTAGTGGTACATGCACATATTTATATATTATCATAATTGTGGTGATGGCTTTATAGTTATATACACATACCAGTATGCATCAAATTACATACTCTAATTATGTGTACTTCACTGAATGTCAGTTAATAACTCATGATGCCCACTGTCAATAGATCATTACTATATTAAGCCCTTTGTCTACAGGAACTGTTTGGACTTCGCCTCTTCCTCACCTGCTCTTCTAAGGTCCCCCCCCCCCCCCCCCCCGCCCTGCTCTAGCCTATGTCTCCCAACCTCACTAGTCCTTTACTTCTGTCCTTGTCCCCATCCTCCATCATCCTCCATTCATGCCAGAGCACTCTCTTTGGAAGAGAAAAATCTCATGATTGTAGGCTCCAAGTATTATTCTTCAGCCTGTGTTCTGGAAGCTATGGCTGACAGAGGGGCCAACAAACGGGCAGGACACACATGGAGCTTATGCTGTCTATGCCTAGAGTCTGACAGGCCACACATGAACACCAACTGTTGGTGTACACCCCCAAGATTACATAGGAGTTGTCAGATAAATAGTATAAATGAAGGTTGGTTAAGCTCAGTAAATTCCAATGAAAAGGTATAGGCACTCTTGGTGTTTCTGAAAGATCACAGCATAAAAATTAACAGAGGTACTGGTTTGATTTTTCTCTGAAGCATTCTCTGAGAGATGGGCCTGAATATCTGCATTTTAACAAGCTCTCTACCTACACCACTGTACCTTTATACCACTCTAGGGCTACCTAGGTTCCCTGGTGGTGTAGTGGCTAGGCTTCGGCGCTCTCAATGCTGTGGCCCAGGTTTGATTCCCAGCCAGGGAATCACCAAAAAAAAGTAGTATTTCTATATAGAGCTATCTAGAATGGTAAGAACAGAGCTGGAAACCAGGGTAGAAGTAAGAGGGCAGTAGAACTTGATAGTTTCCTTTACCCATTGCTTTCTTGTGTTATAGTGTTGGACATGTTTTGGTCATCAGGTAGGATTTTTGCTAATGTATCCAAGAGAATTTATAACATGTACAAGGGAAGACCCCCCAAAAATGGGAATAATCTTTCTTTGATGTGAGAGAGATTATGCACTTGGAATTTGTTCTTCCAGGTCACACGGTCAACCAAAGTTTTTTTCTGGAAGTTTTGAGAAGTTTTGTGTCACAATTTGTGAAAGAAACATTCCAAGTTGTGGCAAATGGGTGACTGGTTCTTCCACTGTGATGATGCACTTGCCCACACTGTGCTGAATGTTCAGCAGTTTTTTCACCAAAAACAGTGTGACCCCCATGTCCTAACCCTCCCTATTCACAGGATCTTGCCCGAACGATTTTTTTTTTGTTTCCCCAATGAAAAAAGTTCTCAAAGGGAAATGTTTTGCCAATATGGAAGAGGTGAAACAAAAAACAGCAGAAGCACTAAGAGGCATCAAATTGACAAGTTCACAAACTGTTTTGAGCAGTGAGAAAAGTGTCTCGATAAGTGTATTGCATCAAATGGAGAGTACTTTGAAGGTGACTGAAATTAAACATGTAGGAATACATGATTTTTAATAAATTTCCGGTTTTTTACCCCCCCCCCCCCCATATATTCAAGTATTGTAGTTTATCTTTTGGGTGAAAATTATGTGCTTAAAAGTTTTGATCAAATTTTTCTTTCTCTACAGAACTCAACAAAAATCCAGTGGAAGGCTTTTCAGCAGGTTTAATAGATGACAATGATCTCTACCGATGGGAAGTCCTTATTATTGGTCCTCCAGATACACTTTAGTAAGTACAGTCGGACTGACATCAAAATGGAGCTCTTTTAACTAATTGACATGTAAATTGTTTAGGCAAACTGAAGTGAAATTATTTTTTAAAGAGCAGGTGAAGTGGCTGTGTTTGTTGTTTGTACTGAAGGATCTTGTCTAGAGTGTTTGTGTTCTGCTTGAAACTCATGTCTAAAACCTGTTGCTTTCTTAAATACATAGTAGTTTCAGAAATTCAGATATTCTCAATATCTGGAATAAATTTATTACAGAAAAGCTATCTTTAAGGTGAGGTTGTATGTAAATAATACATTTTTTTACTTGTATCCCAGAAATCTGATTAGTTTTGGCAGGATAGGGGAAGAAGAAAATTCTTTATTGAATGTTTCTCCCTCTTCCCTTCCCTTGTGCATACTGTGCCTCGCCTCCAAAGACAAGGCTTTACCATTCTTAACACTTTGTCAGTTTAATTAAAGCCTAGTATTACATCTAGGAGATTTCATACAGAGCATAGTGTACACAATCAGTGTCTTAAGCCGCTGGAAAGAACTTTCAAGATCATCATTTTAGTGGTTCTCTAATTGGGTCCCTGCAGAATACTGAGCAGAACAAAGGTGTTCTCACCCTAAAATGAACAAATGGTCACTGTTTCCCAGTTTATAAAAAAGTGATTATTACAGTTAATCATTTTTAATTAGTCACTATTAACTGATGTAAAAATAGACAACAGAATGTAGTAGTATCAAAGAACAATAGAGGAAGAGAGAAGTGGAATTTCTTAAATAGTTTATGTAACACATTTCTAGATTCAGAGACCACAGTCTTATTTTCTGCTCTAGTGTTTTCAGACTAACTTAAATTTACTAATACTTAATGTTCCATAAGAGGGATCATGACTGTCTTGTACGTCGCTGGTGTGAGTTCCATACTTTTTATAGCAGTTGAGATATTGGAAGAAAATGCAGCTGGCTACTTCTCAAAGCCATACAACTGAGGGACAGCAGGGACAGATCTAGATCTGAGTTTCTTGGGGACTGTACTTCCTTACTCAGCCATGGTCTTTGATGGTACCAAGCAGGCAAGGATTTGGATACATCAAGCATTTTTTTCGTCATGGTCAAGTAGTTTCATTTTAGGTATTCTAAGGTGGTAACTCCTTTTGACCATAGACATGATGGAAAAGAAAACACAGCTACTTCTGTACCAGAGGAGACTGATACATAGCATCCAGAGTTGAGCTGCAGCATGAATTTTTGGGTTTTCTATAGTCTGAAAAAAAGATTTATGTTTTGTTATACCTATTGCCAATCAAAATTTTTGCTGGTGTATTTCCAGTGGTATGGTTGCATTGATAATTGCTGCAAACTAAAATAATTCCATTTAAAATAAGCATAATGTTCATTTGTTAGATAACAGTAGCTATTGAAAACTGTCCTCCTACAATCTTAATATTATTTGAAAATAATTTCTTACCAAATTCTGTAACACAAAGCCATGCATATAACCTGGTTTATGAGCCTAATGAAATTCAGGTCTATTTTTCCAGGTTTTGCAGTGAAACACATTGCATGAAGGTTTACTCAGAAGAAACACAGCAACATTCCAGTGATAGGATCTTGTTACTCCTACAATTGATATGAGATGTGAGAAATTCTTCTAAAGAACTGATGTCTGTGGAGAGGATTGTTTAGAAATCCAGGCTTGAGCTCCATCTTTAAGGACCTCCCAGAGTTCTTAACTTTTTTTCCATGCAGTGGTAGCAGGTTATCTCTAAATATAATTAACTAGTCCATATGTATTTTCTGTATCTGCAGCTCACTAGAGAGAACCACTTTTTAATACTCATTGTACTAATTAACAGGCATTATGTCCACCAATAAAACCTATTTCTGGCCTTCAGTATACATTTTAAAAGTGCTGGCTGTTGATCTGAGCTATGGCTAGCAGAAGAATTTGGGGCAGCTCCTCTGGAGTATGGACCTACTGATGAGACAACTGGCAGCCACTCCTGCACTGTGACTTCTTGATGAGAGCACTGGCGGAACCTGGGCTATAGCATAGTTTAACCTCAGTATCATGTACTTTGAATGCCCTGTGAGTAATGAAGCCTCAGTGTAGTTGACAGACATTATAATAATCATTCAGAATTACCCAGATATGATTCCTGTTTATTAAAGACCTTTTCTAAAATTAATGTGCTGGAAGTTACAGCATTGTTTTTCAAGCCCTCAAAAAGAGATTTAAAATTTATCGTTTGAATTTATTGAGTTTAGGCTATCCCTCTTGACATTGTCCTACCTAGAATGGTTGCAGAAATAAAACATTACATTGACATTTATACTTCTCATTCATTTAGTTCTCAAATATTTTTTGAACTCTCTTTTATACTAGATCCTGGGAACATAACATTAAATTAGCTATTGGTCACTGCTTCCACAGAGGTTACACTTTAGTTCACAAAACATATCATTGGATAGTCATTTAGTATATATTGGGGGTGGCCACGATAAGGAGATAGGTATGGGGTATCATGAGAACTCACTGGGAACATGGCAGGTTTTGAATGTATTGGCGAATTTTTCCTAAAGGAAAAGATGTCTGAAATGGGAACTGAAGAGTTAGTAACTATATTAACAGGCTTTTGGCTACAAACAACAGAAATCTGATTTTAACTGGCTTACAATACTTTGAATAAGTGTTCTTGTGTGTCCTGACTAGCAAAATGGTTAGAGCAGTTTTGCATATTTCAGAATATCACCCAAAGAAAGGTGGTAGTTTCGTGTGTTTTATGTATTTCTTATGCAATGTAGAAACCTTTTTTTTCCCTGTTAAGTTCTCCAGCAGACTCTGCTTCTTGTCTCATTTGTCAGAATAGAGTCACTTGCTCATTCCTTATCCAGTAACTGATAGGATGAATGAGATTGCCACATTTGGTTTAGATTAATTCTAGGATGGAAGAGATTTTGGACTGTCAACAGCAAGGTAAGAAGTAACTAGACAGATACTCTAGCTAAGGCAGTAAATTGTGGGGTAAGTGGAAAGGAAGCTAGGAATTAAGCATTTCGTGGGGAGAACTGTGTATACATAGGGCCTGGATAAAGGGGATGGAATAAGGGCATGGTAAGTGGGTATAAAGAATTTCAAGAAATGAAGTTAGGCAGGGAGTTGAGGGCTAGTTGAAGTTTATAAACAGTGTTAGAAGAGTGAATTTATTTTTTGTCCTAAGAACAAAGCACAGACATTGAGGAATTTTACATCAGAAGTTACCAGTTAAATGTATATTTTAGAATGTGCATTGAATTATTAAGTATCATAACTTTGGAAGTATTTGGATTTTATTTTCTCCTAGCTTACTTGCATTTTATTTCTACAACAACAAAACATGTTTTGACAATGTTATTTTAAAAATTTCTTTGTCTATAGAGTAAAAAATGGACTGGGAGTTTGGGGCTCTCCAAGGCTACTTGAAGTAGGGAGATCAACAGCCTTTGTTTAGAAGATAGGGCAGGTCCCTGAGAAACGCAGAAGAAGTTACCTAGGAAGGTATAAGGAAAAGAAATGTTTTAATAGAAGTAAGATTGCTAAAGTGCTACTAAGAATCAAGTATCAGGTATCAAAAATCAAATATTCAATAGTGTTTGTACATTTAGCTGTTAGGAAATAGAAGCATATCCATATATCCTGTAACGAAATTTTGGAGGGAATGAACCTTGTGCCTTATAGCTTAAGTATTGATTCATCAGTGCCAATGCTGTGTCATTATCATTTAGTGCTTAAGAACATGGGCTTTGGGGACTGACTGACATTCTTTGTTTAGCTCCCTGACGCTCTACCACTTACTAGCTGTGTGACTTTGAACACTTACTTAAACTATGTCTTAGCATTTAATTTCTAGGGTAAAAACCCTATGCCTAGGAAGTCTTCAGGATGTTCGATGTTCTATTTCTTGTAATAGCAAAAAAAAAGAAAAAAGAAAAGGAAGCAATCAAATGTCTTACGAATATAATGGATAAATTGTAGAATGTGGCAAATAAAATAAATGGACAAAAGACAAGTATCAATAGGAATATATGCAAAATTTTAGATGGCTGGATACAGTATATCATTTAAATAAAGTAAATATGGCCAAATGATAGGATCTGATCCTTGTAAAATTTTTATAATTTAATAACAAAAACAGTCCAAGGAAGAAACTTGAACTAGGTCTTGGTTTCTCAACATTTTCAAATGGGAAGCTCCTGGTCGCATATCTCTTTTTACCATCCTGCCAGTAATTTTACTTTTAGTATCTGTGATGAAGAGAATATGTAATGGAAAAGAAAGTATTTTTAATTTATTAATGCTTTTTAATAGACTTTCATTTTGTTTATCATAGTAGCATCTTTGTATATTTGAAAACCAGTGAATATGTGACATGTCAATGTTAGTCTACAATGTTCTGTACCCTGTGGGTTGAGTTTGTCTTTGCTAATTTAGCTGTTCACCAAAAGATTGCACCTGCAAGTTGGGACTCCTGAAGGAGACTTTTCCATGAGTAAAAGAGATGTTAAGGAGTCTATCTATAGGAGCAAAACTGTAAGAAATAGTGTGATTGGTTCAGAATGGGTGAGGGCATTGCAAACAGAGTGAAAATTGTGTTCTTT
Organism: Lyroderma lyra; assembly: GCA_004026885.1. Lineage (NCBI taxonomy): Eukaryota > Metazoa > Chordata > Mammalia > Chiroptera > Megadermatidae > Lyroderma > Lyroderma lyra. Next base: position 95,979 of record PVJL010003496.1, read on the forward strand.
AAATGTTTTAGAATAAAACTATTAAATTTGATTGATATTTTAAAGATTGAAAACAATTTAGGAGACAAGGTAATTTTTCATGAATTCCAATCAGCTAATATAAAGCTTTATATATTACTTTCAAAAATATTTGTATGTACGAGGGCTGTCTGGAAAAAATCCAGCTGTAAATGCGTCTATTTTTTTATATTACATGACTCGATACTTTCTGGACAGCCCACGTATTTTCAGGTGGACCTAATCAGTTAAAATTGAGGGACCCAGAAAAGCTAACTGAATATTGAGGAATAGCGTCCCTAGTGGAATAAAGTGCATGAGCTTTGTGGCTATTTTTGATGTCCTTTTACATCAATTCTTCACTGTTTTCTATATTTGTGGCTTTCTAACTTTTTTTTTAACACAACCCATAATCAGAAATATTTTACATCATAAGCCAATGTGTACTTAAGTGTATGCATTTTAATGAATAGAAACATGTTGGTAGATTATGTAACTGAAACAATATTACTTGTGATAAGCACTGTGTTTTCTATTCTATTTTTATTTGTTTAAAAATAAAACTTGTGGTGACTCACTTAATTGGTTTTCCAGCCCCACTTTGAAAACTGGTCCATATAATTAATACATACAAAGGCCAGTTTTGGCACCTGTTTATACAGTTGGGGTAACAGGCTGAGAAGATACACTTAATTTCTTTATCAGTGTAGTACACTCTCTTCATGGCAGCTATTCCAGTCTCCATCATTTCCCTCTTCACCTTCCCCCACCCTCAATAGATAATCTTATAAATTACAAAAGTCAAGGTCTATAAAGCAGTCATAAAATTTATCATTTTTTCCCCTCTTTCTGTTCTGGATATCTGTACTACTTAGGTCTGTTTTGCTTCCTGTGCAGAAGAAAAAGATCATCTTTCTTTTTTCTTGTTAGGCTCCTTTACTACCCTTATGTTTTATTTCTCATTTCTCAGTTATTCTTTTTCTAGTATCTCTAGTCTTGTTTTTAGCACCTTCCCATCTACTTACAAACAAATCAGCTCCCACCTTGCTTTAAAGCCTTTCTTTTATACTTTTTTCCCATCTAGTTACCATCTTCTTTAACTTTTAAACTCAGATTGTCCTGTTCATTATGCTTATACTTTACCACCTCATTCTTTAATCCTTTGCAGTCTTTTTCCTATTGCTTTTACCAAAATTGTATTATCAAGGTTACTTTTTATACTTGGAGTCCAGTGATATTTTCGAAGTGTTCAGAATATTTGGTATTAATGATCAACCTCTCTCTTTCTTAATTCTCCCCCCAATCTTGCAATAAAAATTAATACTCACTTATGGTTAAAAAGTCAGGCAATACTGAAATATACAAACCCAAAGTAAAAGATCCCGTAATCCTTTCTATTTGTATATAAACATAGCCCTACTTTTTCTTTTAAAGACAAATGGGCTTATTTAGTAGATACCTGTGTTCTTTTAAATTTAACAGTGGACTGCTCATATCATCCTGGTACTTATACTGATATTTTTCTTGATGTTTTTCTCTGCCATTAAAGTGGTAAGTGCCATAAAACCAGTGATCTCTAATGTGATGTTCTCTCTTAAATCCTTTACATAGAACAGTACCTCACATAAGTAGACAATCAATGTATATTTGTTCAATTAATGAAAACCACATAATGAGCTGAGAATTCCTTTTCTTACTGATCTGAAACAAAAACAATCATATGGTGTGTATGTTAGACAATAAAAGAATCAGATGGGTGAATTGCTCTTGCAATAAAGAAATGAAAAGAGGCCAGCGTGACAGAATGACACAGTACTCCTTAATATTGAGTAATCAAGTAACATTTCTCAAGAGGTAACATTTAAGCTGAGATCTGAATGATGACAAGGGGAGAAGAATATTTCAAACAGAGGAAACACCTAGTACGAAGGACACAAAAAGAAACGTAGGAATTTTTGCCCCATAAGGCTGACTTTGTCTCACTGATTTTCATTGTTAACATATACAACTCATTGTATTAATATTATTTTGACAGTTCTTCAAGAACAGTGTTAGGAAATAGCAGTGCTCGGAACGGCACAAATGCAACAGTCACTGGGCACATAAATTTAAAATTCAGTTTCTCAGTTGCACTAGCCATATTTCAAGTAGCTAGTGACTACCATAATGGACAACATGAATAGAGAACATCTGCAGTGTGTACAAAGTTCTATTGTACAGCATTACTTTGGAAAGTCACTGGAATATAAACTCCTTGAGAAACTTTGAACAATATTGACATACTCTTAGTGTCTGACATGTAGAAGCTAAATAAATATTTGTTGAATGGAAAGTCATCGCATCTGTTCCCAGACAAGGGATAACAAAATGGATATGCTCTAAGATGAGAAAGAGCTTGTATTTGAAGAACATAAAGAAGACTGGCTGGAATGGAAAGAAGAATGATAATTTGTGATCAACATAGAGAAATTGGCAATTTGATCCCCATAGGCAATGTTAAACCTTCTAAATTTTGCTTTAAATGCAGTGGGTAGTGATAGAAAGGTTTGTTAGCACAGCAATAATGTGATCTGATCTGGTTGTCTTTTTAAGCTATTTTATTTTACTGGCTTTTTGAGAGCTTAATAAGGTGGAGGTATGACAGTTTATTAAACCTGGGTATTTGAGTAAGTAAATTAGTAAGTAAATCCAGATTGTTCATTTACTTAATTTACAGTATTAACACTAGTATCCTTGTTTTATGTTTGTTTTCATGATTGTCTACTTAACAAGCAGGAGCTTACAGGCAAGAACTTATTTTTGTTTTTCCAGTGAAGGTGGTGTTTTTAAGGCTCATCTCACTTTCCCAAAAGATTATCCTCTCCGGCCTCCTAAAATGAAATTCATTACAGAAATCTGGCACCCAAATGGTAAGTTTATCTACTTTTACTTTTACATTTATAAGTACGACGGCTTGTCAATAAAGTTTTCAAGGTCAATAAAAAAGTTACAGTGAATGTGCTTTGGAATTTTTGTACTAAATTCATTGTGTTCATTATGCACATGTCTTGTATTAGATTCTTTAGACAAGGAGTAACAGATCAGATTTTAAAAGTATTTTATGTACTTACTTGGTTTTTTTTGTTGAGACTCATGATGTTCCAAATTAGAGGCAAGTTTTGATGAGTGATATGATACTCAGCATTCATAGCTCTTATAATTGAGATAATTTCCAAGGTATTAGGTGACGCTATTACAGACAGCATAGAAGTAATTAAACTTGGGTTTGTTTATTTATTTTCATCTGAGCTCTTAGATCATGGGCAGCTCTTACCTTTTTAACTATATTCTCAGCAGTAAAAAAGTAATGTCTACCTACCTCATAAGGTGCCTGGAGAGCATCAAATGAATTAAAATAGTGTATATTTTAGTCTTTAGAAAGTGTCTGTGCTTTTACCCAAAGATGTGCAACCGTTTAAAATCCACTCGTGAGTCAAAGGTTAGGCTGGATAGCTGTTCATATACAGTCTCCCTGAACTTTTGGCCTTATTTTTTCTAAGTGTTTTGACTATCAGTATTTTATGCACTAATCTGCATTCTGCTTCCCATAGACAAGACTTTTTTGGTTGCATGGAAGAGAAACCCTTATATATTAGTTCAAATGAAAATCAATGATAGAGTGATGGGAGTATATATATTAGAACCCAAAGGCTTGAAAAACAAATGGGTCTTTTGAGAGACTAGAACTGGTGAATGGAAAACTATTGGGAACCAAGGAAACAATCATATTTTATTGTATCTAAGATCACAAAAGACAGTTATTTTTTTGTACCAGTAAGGAGGGAAAGAATATCTCTAACAATTTATTTATGAGAGAATGCATTAGTGATAGTCCTACATGATGTATAGATGCATGAACTGAGAGCATTCACCTCTTGTTGCTTTGACACTTCTTTCATCTCTTCCTAGGCTTTTGGCAGTTTCTCCTGCTTCACTTGAATTATTTGATGTGTAACGGGCAATTTCTTTGCACCTATTTCAGAGAAGATATAACAAAGCTTTTGACTCTTGTCTCCACCACAGATTAGCTGTGTAACTCTAGACAAAGTGTCTTTAAGCCTTAGTTTCTCTATCTGTGAGAATTAAATGAAAGCATATATGAGTGCAGTCTGGAAAAAAATCCAGCCGTTGTGAGTATAACAAGAACAATTACATGACTGGATATTTTCTGGGCAGTCCTTGTAAGTATACGTAGTACATGGCTGTGTATTGCATATATATAAACACTAATGGCCTAGGTAGGTAGTTTAAGAGGACAGCTGATGAAAAGAGTGCCTTTTAAGGTTGAAGAGATCTTTTGTTTTGCAGGTCATAAAGGGAGAAGGCATTTGAGGGTGAAATAATTAAGACTTGATTTGAGACAGGCAATGAATACTTTGTGAAGAAAGGATGCCTGAGGAAGTGATGGCAAGTACAGGAAGCGTTAAATTAGGAAGTACTGGAAAGTCATATTGATACAGGAATGAGAGGAGAAGTGAACATTTGAATTTCTGCTAGGCATTAGAGATATAAAGGTGATTAGTGAGTTATGGTCTTTTTCTGTAAGGATCTGCGGCAAAGGTGGACATGTAAACTTAATGGTGAAACTGAGGGATGACACTCATGTAGGTGTTTGGTAGCTTAGAATAGGAAGTTAGGGATTGATCCTTTGAGAATGATTCTTGAGCAGAATTTTGCATGTGTAAATGCCTGGCTTGAACTTTGTTCTTTAGGCTGTGGGGACTCATTAAATATAGAGTTTTAAAATTGCATAGTAGCTTCATCTTGACTGTATTTTCTTCTAGAGAGATTACACTCATGGAGGAATGATTGGAGAAGGGGAAGGATGATTGATAGCCCTGAGATAGGTAGGGGATATTATAGATAGTTTTGGTGAGAGCCAATGAAAACTTGAACTGAGAGTAGTGGCAAGAACGAAAATTTAGTTAATTCTCTCTTGTTGACTACCAGATATAGGTGGTAGTGGAGAGATAAGAGTTTAGAATTTAGGGAACATTTGCAAAATAATTGCAGAATCAAAACCACTTTATACCCACTAGGATGGCTATCATAAAAAAGACGGATAATAAAGAAGTGTTGGTGAGAACACAGAAACTACAACCCTCATACACTACTGACAGGAATGTAAAATGGTACAGACACTTTGGGAAAACAGGTTGGCAGTTCCTTAAAAGGTTAAACATATTTACCTTATAATCTAGCAAGTCTGCTCCTCGAAATATAATCAAGAAATGTAAAAACATTTGTCTACAAAATATGCGGTCTGACAATTAAGTTTACAAACTCATCCTAGAAAAAGTGCTACATACCTCATGAGTATCACCACCGTCACTTTTGAAGTACTCCCCTTGGGAAACTATGCACCGATGCCAGTGCCTAGCCCACCCTTCAAAGCAATTTTGGAATTCTTTTTCTGGAATGGCCATCAGAGCTGTCATTGTATGACCCTTGATGTCCTGAATGTCATCAAAATGTCTTGCTTTCAATATTTGCTTTCTCTTTGGGTAAAGAAAAAGTCATTGGGGGGCCAGATCAGGTGAGTAGGGAGGGTATTCCAATACAGTGTTTTGTATACTGGCTAAAAACTCCCTCATAGACAGTACCGTGTGGGCTGGTGCATTGTCATGATGCAAGAGCCAAGAGTTGTTGGTGAGAAGTTCAAGTTGTTTTCATCTAAGTTTTTCACACAGACTTTTCGGCACTTACAAATAGTAAACTTGGTTGACTGTCCAGTTGGTACAAATTCATAATGAACAATCCCTGTAATATCAAAAAAAAAAACAGGTAACAACATTGTTTCGACTCTTGATTTGGACTAACAGGAACTTTTTTGGTCATGGAGAATTGGCTGACTTCCATTGCACTTAACACTTTGTTTCAGGGTCATATTGGTACACCCATGTTACATCGCCAGTGATAACGCAGCCCAAAACATCATCTTGCCTCTCCAAAAGATCTTGACAAACTTCGACTCTCCTTTGCTTTTTTATTCATCAGTGAGCTCCTTCGGGACTATTTTTGCACAGACCTTTCTCATGCCAACATTTTCAGTTAAGATTTTCCTAACTGTTTCTCTGTCAATATTTACTCAGTCTACTCTGCTTCTCACAATCAGCCGAAGATTTCGATGCACAATTCAGCAAGTTTTTGCAATGTTTTCATGAGTTCTGCTCATTATTCGCTGCCCTAACCTCTCTTCATCAGTGACACTTTCTTTCCCCTTATAAAAACATTTAATCCATTTGTACACTGCTGTTTTCTTTATGTCATTATCCTCATAAACTTGGACTAACATGTCCCTGATTTCACTTCCACTCTTGCCATTTTAACAAGGAATTTATCCCGATTTCACTCCTGTTCAAGAGGAGGAGGAGCAACAGGGGCAGTGAGGAGCTACAGCGCCACCTTGCTCTGACTGGAAAGGAGAAAGAAAGATCTTGCTGCACATATGTTTCTTGGCTCATAACCAGCATGGTCTGAGAGACCAGCATACAGAACTGCCCCAAAGCTCAGGGCAGAGTCCTTGGGGCATCTGAGAACAGAAAGGTGTAAGCCCATGCTACCTGTGCAGCCCCACAGCTTCAGGAAGAAAACAAAGGCGTGCATGCCTCTTCCTCCAGAGCTCTGGCTTCCCAGTTTCAGCAGCAAACACCAAAGAAACTGTAGCAGTGAGTATCGGTTTAAGGAGCAGAATATCTACAAACAGAGAGGCTGTCAGAAAAAGAACCAGAGAAAGGGAGCTCAAAATAAATTCAAACAACAACAAAATCAAAAAAGATGGGGACAGACAACCCAGAGCTCAGAAAATGATTATAAAAATGTTCAGGGAACTTAATGATAATTTCAACAAAGAAATAGCAAACATAAAGAAAGATATGTAAACCATTATAAAGAACCAGGCAAAGATAAAGATTACAATAACTGAAATGAAGAATGGGATAAAAAGAGGCACCGAACTAGATGAAACAGAAGCGCAAAGCAGTGATTTCCAAGAAAAACCAGCAGAAAACACCCAATCAGAACAACTAGAAAAAAAGAATCCAAAAAAAGGGGAGAATGGTTTGAGATTCCTCAGGGACAACATTAAGCGTAACAACTTTCACATCATAGGATTACCAGAAGGGGGGGAAAAAGATGGGATCGAGAACTTATTGAAGAAATAATGACTGAAAATTTTCCTAACTTGGCCATGGAAATAGACATACCCAGGAAGCAACGGAGAGTCCCAAATAGAAACACACAGAGACACATCATAATTAAAATGGCAAAAGTTAAAGAAAAAGAAAATTCTAAGAGCAGCAAGAGAAATGCAAGTAGTAACTTAAAAGGGGGCATCCATTTGACTCTCAGCTGATTTCTCATCTGAAACTTTGCAAGCCAGAAGAGAATGGCAGAAAATACTCAATGTGATGAAAACCAAGGATCTTATGACCAAGATTAATGTATCCAGCAAGGCTAGCATTCAGAATTGAAGGACACATAAAGAGCTTCTCAGACAAGAAAAAGCTAAAGCAGTTCATCACCACCAAACCAGTACTACAAAGAATGTTAGAGGGACTGCTTTAAGATGGGAGGAGGGATGCGAGAGAGTAGGTGAAATAAAGGAAAGGGATGGAGAAGTTTAATTTGGTTATTACAAGGCAGTAATCATGGGAATACATAGTATAACATGGGAATATAGTCAATAATGTTGCAGTAACTTTGTATGGTGTCAGATGGGTACTAGATTTGTTGGGGTGATGGGAGGAGCGCTGGAGAGGTGGTTAAAAAAGGGGAAGAATACAAGAAGTACAAATTCATAGTCACAGAATAGTCACAGGGATATAAAATGCAGCATGGGGCATGTAGTCAGCAAAATTATAATAACTATGTATGATGTCAAGGGGACACCGGATGTATCAGAATGAGGATTTATTAAGTTATATAAATGACTTATCACCGTGCTCTGCAACTGAAGCCATCATAATATTGTATGTAAAATTGCAAAATTAAGTCTCAAAAAGTGACTAGAAAAAAATAATCATGAGAGTAGTTACGGGAAAAAAAAAGAAGAAAAGTTCAATGTTTGTTCATAGCTCTAATTCAAGCTCTGACATTCTTGCGATGGCACACAAAAACATGCAACAGCAATAATGAATGCCACTCATCAAGACACTGCCGCATGTCATCGACACGAACACAGAGACACATACCAAGGTTATGAAACCTTACCAAGTTGTTTGTACAGTGCTGCCAATGTAAGTGCATAGTGGCAAGTTCACGAACTTAATTGTCAGACTTCATACACATACCTGATGTTCTCAACAACATTAAACATAATAGCCGGAGTAGAAACAACCCAAATGTCTACCCGTTGATGAGCAGAAAAACAAAATGTAATATCCATATAATGGAATGAAGTACTGTGGGAGTAATTGCTAATGGGTACAGGCTGTTTTTCTGGGGTGATGAATAAACTCTAAAATTGATTATGATGATGGCTGTACAACTCTGTACACATAATATAAACTTCTAAATTGTGTACTTCAACTATGTGAATTATATCTCAAGAAAGGTGTTATAAAAATTACTATAGGGTAAAGATTAGCTTTGTGTGGTGTAGATGCATTCCATTTTGGACTTGTTTTTCTTGAGGTATACTTCCCATATCCAGTTAGATAATTAGGTAAAACTAGGCCAAGGCTCAGCAGTGAACTTAAAGCCTTGGAAGTTATTGGCATCAAGATGGCAGGTAATATGTAGCAAGTTATCACGTAGTACTCCTTAAACTTACACAACGTTATATGTTAATTATATTTCAGTAAAGCTGTGGGGAAAAGGTGGTGGGTAACATGGTGACATAATGAATGAGTTAATTTACCCAGGGAAAAGATGATTGATATGGGAGATAAGCATAATATCAAAAGTCAGAACATGGAAAAGGAAAACTAGAAATTGACTGAGAGAATGGCTCAAGAACCAGGGAAAGGAAGTGTGTAACAGAAACTAAGGGAGAAAAATGTGTCCAGGAAGGTGTTCTCGGCAATATCAGTTATATTGGCCCAGAAGGGTTGACTTTTTTGGGGGGGCGGGGGTGGGTAGCTCCCTGGCTGGAAAGGGTTGACTTTAAAAGTACTCAGGGGAATATGTTCTCCAGACAATTTGGTGATAATAATCATAGCATCCTGCTAGGGAGCAGAAGCCAGTTTCCAGTAAGTTGAGAGAGAGAGAGAGAGAGAGAGAGAGAGAATCCCAGTAGTGAATAAATAGAGAAGATGAGAGTAAATTGAATTTTCATAATTTTAGATGTACGCCTTCAAGAGAAAGTAGATCCTTTGAAGGGTGTGTATGGGTTGGGTAGTTACGTTTTAAAAGGGAACAAGAGATTTGTTTTTCCTTTTCAGTAATTGATGCTAAGTTTGTTGGCTAGCTATTTATGGGGAAAATTGGTTAGAAATTTTCTTCACACTAAAAAGCAAAATGAATTAAAACTAAATGGAGGTGGTGTAGTGGCTTGGGCTTCGGCACTGTCAGCGCTGCAGCCTGGGTTCGATTCCCAGCCAGGGAACTACCGACATAAAACTAAATGGAGTCAAAGGTTTCAAAAGATGATTTAAAAGTAGTCGTGAATATTAGTTATTTGCTAGATGTTGGAGATAAGAATTTTCTAGTTTCAAAAATAAAAAATATTTAAAGACTAAGAAGAGGTATAAAGAGAAATAGCAACTAAATGCAATATAGTATTCTTAAATGGATCTTGTATCAAGTAACAAGGCCAGCTATAAAAGAACATTATTGGGGCATTGAAATAAAAAGAGGCAAAAATTAAGTGGGGAAAATTAAGAAGCAATTTGGCAAGAAAAAACTAAATACTGTGTACATAAATGGGTAAAAGATAAGAATAGACATTTCAAAAAAGAGGAAATATGTATAGTTTCTATACACACAACATTTTCATTCCGAAATGCATTTAGAAAAGCTAATTAAACTAGATTTCTTCTAAACTAGATAATTTAAAAATTATCAATAAAGAAAAATCTTAATTTTGAGTGAAGAGGCAATGAAACTTTCACCTTGTGTACTCCTGATGGCAGTATACTTTTCAAAATGTAATTTGGGTAATAATTATTAAATCTGAAAACCTCTCATTCTAAAATCTTAAAAACTATGTTTAAAATGAAATGACACAAAATAAAAAATTGAAGATGCTAGATTATGATAATTTCGAAAAACGGAAAATGATCTTAAATTGATTCTTATAGAATTCTATACAAACATTTAATATCATGTTTTCAAATAAAATGACTTGGAAAAAATCCTTATTATGTAGTAAGTGATAATATTGTAAACTTTTTATGTTGACCTTCATAGTGCTGTTACAAGTTTTGTTACTATTATTCTTGTCACTTGATCTGCTTCATTTTAGTCAATAGATTTTACTAGCTTGTATATAAGACATTGAAGGCATGGGCTTTGTCACATTCACTGCTGTACCCCTGCTAGGTGAGTGTCTGGCATACAGTATGCATTTAAGAAGTACTTGTCATAGTGATTGTAATTACCCAGAGATTGTAACAACAGGGGACATGCTTAAGTAATGAGATGAAAAATAAGCTTGAAGATTAAACCTATCACAATATTGTTAGATTTTAGGTAGGAAATTAGGAATAAAATCTATATTGCCATTGGTTATTTATGGGATTTGGAAATTTGGCTGAAAAAAATTTTTATGCAAAAGTTTTTTATATTTGTCTTTTCTATCATTTCACCAATGAGTATGCTTTCTTTTGCAGTGGTGGATTTTTTATAGTTTGACTAATAAGGAGTAGTTGTGTGATGCAAATAAGTTAGTGGATTAGGACTTCACCATTTTTTTATGTATCAATTGATTTATGGTTTGGATTTAAAAATAGTTTTATAGAAAACTATGTTGACGAACTTACTGGCAATATGACATGTTCCTTTTGTTAATTTGAATATACACCTTTCCTCGAAAATACAATTTTGTCTTCATTTGATTTCAAAAGTACATTATGATGTCACTTCTCACTTTTCTCTTAGGAAAATTCTGGGTCTTTGTCATCATTTAAATCACTAAGTTGGTAGGGGAACTGGGAAGGGATTACATAGAAACTCTGGTGTTTGGATCATATCCTTTCCATAAATAAAGAACAGAGTCAGTAGTTTCCATTTATTTCATTGTGTAGAAAGTGCTCACTTAAGGTCACTGATAGGTTCTACAACTTCTAAGCAGAATGACAAAACCAGTTTTACAGAGGCTAATTGATATCAACAAGTTCCTATAGCATCTCATCAACGTTGAAGACAATGATGTTACTTGAGAACCTGCTGTATTTACTATGTGTAAATGCTGGGCATCATCTACATGCTAGGTATCTTGAATTTTTGCACAAATGAAAAAGATAGCTTACATTCCTGTTAAGTTTGTCAGATGGATCCTATTTGGTAAAATCTGTGGTCTTTCTAGTAGGCAAACAGGCTCCGTTTTGGAAATTAACTTCTCTATATACTCATTGTTTTATACAGGTACTATGGGAATCAGTACCACATCTATAATAGATATTTCATGTATAACCAAATTATTTTAAATATTTTAAACAGAACTCTTATTCTCTAATTTTGCAGTTGATAAAAATGGTGATGTATGCATTTCTATTCTTCATGAGCCTGGAGAAGATAAATACGGTTATGAAAAACCAGAGGAACGCTGGCTCCCCATTCATACTGTGGAAACCATCATGATTAGTGTTATTTCTATGCTGGCAGACCCTAATGGAGACTCACCTGCTAATGTTGATGCTGCGGTAAGGGAGTCACATGCACACATCTCCCTTGCCCTTTCATTAAACTCAATTAGAACTATCGTGTCTTTATGTGTATATCTGTGTACAGATTCTCTTCAGTCTCTGCAAAAATAAGCTTCAGACAAATAATCTTCACCCCTAAATACTTGAACCTATATCTTTTAAGAATAAGGATACCATCCTCCCTTATATAACTTTGTTACTACCTAGGAAAATTTAGTATGAAGTCTTTATTAAAGTTCATATTATTATTCTCATTTAAAAAAAATGTTCAGATATACAAAAATGTTGCATTAGTTAAATAAATACTCATATCCTTCACATAGATTTAGCAATTTGGAAATTTTACAACTTTTTTTTCTTTTTTTGCTAAACTGTTTAAGAATGCTTTACAGATATCCTGGCTCTTCCTACTTGAATACTTTCAGCATGTGTCTCCTAAGAACAAGGGTATCTTTCCATATAAGCACAATACAAGTCCATCACTGACACAGTATTATTATTGAATGTACATTTACAGTCTGTACTCAGACTTCTCCAAGATTGTTCTTTATAGCTGCTCCTTTTTTTCCTTCAGAAAATCCAGAATCTAGGAACCCACATTTTATTTTGTATTCAAGTTTTATTACTCTTCTTTAATCTATAATACTCCTAGTTCCTCAGCTTTCTGTCCTTTTAAAAGGCTTTTGTTCTTCTCTGCTGCATGTTTCATTATATTTGTACCTGCTTCCAGTCTTCCAGAGAAAATTTCACCCTGGTATTAGATGACTTTCCTGCCATTTTCTTTGATGTTGAGAATTTATACCTTTAAAAATATTCTTATTTTAATAGCGTCTCAGTAGATCAAAGAGATAAACAATGTGCTTTTGCCCTCTTGAATTTACAGGTTCCCCATATACAGGGTCTGGCAGAAGTAACACCCTCTCCTCATTTTCTTTTTCAGTTACATTTGCCATACAGTATTATGTTGGTTTCAGGTGTACAGCATAGTAATGAGTCATTTATATAACTTACAAAATCCTCATTCCAGTACATCTGGTTCCCCTTTGACGACATATATATTAATAGCTATTACAATATTGTTGACTGTAAATCCTGTACTTTACATCCTTGAGACTTTGTAACTGATTTGTCCTTTTTTTTTTAAATGTGGGTAGTTCCCTGGTTGGGAATCGAACCCAGGCCACAGCATTGACAGTGCCGAAGCCTAGCCATTACACCCCCAGGGAACTCCCTATGATTTGTACTTCTTGATTTCTTCCCCCTTTTCATCCACCCTTCCATCCTTCCTCCTCTCACCCCACCAAATCTGGTACCCATTATTGCAACATTATTGATTGTATTCCCATGTTATACCCTATATCCTCATAACTATTACTTTGTAACCACCAAACTGACCTTCCAATCCCTTCCCCTTATTTTACTTCCTCCCCCAACCTTCCTCCTTTCTGGCAACAAACCAAATGTTTTTTGTATCTGTGAATCTGTTCCTGTTCTACTTGTATCTGTCTTCCTCTGTTTAATAACTCCACTCATAACTGTTGGTAGGTATGTAGCTATTGCCATTTTATTAATCATAATTTTTGCTTCCCCCCCCCCCCCCAATTTTTTCCCATCTTAAAGAAGTTTCACATTCCTTGTAATACTACTAGTTTGGTCGAGGTGAACTTTAGCTTTTTCTTGTCTGAGAAGCTCCTTATCTGTCCTTCAATTTTGAATGCTAGCCTTGGTGGATACATTAATTTTGATTGTAGATCCTTGGTTTCATCACGTTGAATATTTTCTGCCATTCTCTTTTGGCCTGCAAAGTTTCTGCTGACAGTCATATTATAGGAGGCCCCTTACAAGTTACTATTTGCCTTTTTCTTGATGCTTTTAATATTATCTCTTTGTCTTTAACTTTTGCTGTTTTAATTATAATGTGTCTTGGTTTAGGCTGGTTTGGGATCATCTTGTTTGGGACTCTCTGTGCTTCCTAGGCTTATATGTCTTTTTTTTTTTTTGCCAGGTTAGGAAAATTTTCAGCCATTTCTTCAAATCAGTTCTCAGTACCTTGCTGTTTCTCTTCCCCTTCTGGTACTCCTGTGATGCGAATATTGTTACGCTTGATGTTGTCCCACTGGAAATTTATATGTTCGTTTTTAAAAATTCTTTTTTGTTCTGATTGTATGTCTGCTACCTTTACATCCAAATCACTGACTCATGCTTCTCTTTCATCTAGTGATTGCTTTTATTCCATTCTTCATTTTAGTAATTGTAATCTTTATCTCTGCCTGATGTTTTTTTATGTTCCCTGTATTTGTCTTTATGCTTGCTGTGTCTCTCCTGAAATTATCACTAATTTTTCTGATATTGAGCTCTGTCTTTGATAGGTTATTTAACTCCATCCTGTTTACTGTGATTTTTCTGCTGTTCTAGTTCATTTTGAGCTGTATTTCTGTTTCCACATTCTGGCAGTCTCTCTGTAGATATTCTGCTCCTTAAACCAATACTTGCTGCTACTGTTTCTTTGGGGTTCACTGCTAATATTGGGAGGGCAGAGGTCTGGAATGGGGCGGGCTACCAGGGTTCACACATTTGCGTTTTGCTTCGAGTTCTGTGGCTGCGCAGGCAGTGCAGGCTTATAACCTTTCTGTTCTCTGTTTGTCCTGAGGTCTCTACCCTGTGCTAATCCCTTACACCGGGTTGGTTGTGGGCTGATAAGTGTGCTGGCAGCCTCCTCTATCCTTTTCCTTCCCAAGCCAGAGCGAAATCAAGCTGTGGTTTGGAAGGGCAGGGTGATCAGGATTTGTACTTTTTTATGCCTGGAGTTGTGGGACCTGAAGGCAGTACAGGCTTACACCTTCCAGTTCTCCTATTGTCCCGAGGTCTCTCCCCTGTGCCTTGGGGTCAGTGGTCCTATACGATTGTCCCTCAGACCGTGCTGGTTGTGAGCTGAGAAACAGGCCTGCAGCCCCCTCTCTCCTTCCTAGGCCAGAGTGAGGTTGCGCTGCGATTCCTCACCACCCATGTCATTCCTGCTCCTCTCACAACCCAAGTGTAATCAGGCTGCCCCTGTTGCTCTCACACTGGGTCTGCACCTTCTGGGGGCCAAAGTGAGGTCTGGTTGTGGTGTCTCACAGCCCCTGTCTCTGGGCCTCCTTTTCTCTGCATGGACCAGACCAAGTGAGGTCTGGAATGCTCACCTGCTGCCTCCTTCCTTCTTCCTCAGCAGTAGAGTTCCAACTGGGGATCCACATGTGGCCTGCATTTTCCACCTTAGTTTGCCCCTTTGCCCCGCTGCGGGTACTTTGATGCGACGAATAGGTCTCTTAGCTGTGTTGTGTGCTGCAACTAGGAAGTCCCTAGTTTGAGTTACAGATGTTTTATTTGTTGTAATCTCCAAGGGAGTTTTCCAGGGGTCCCTCTCACACCACCATTTTGTTGTTCCTTGTAATGATCTTTTTTATGAACTGGTAATCTGTACCAAATCTTTTATTACAAAATCATAAGTATGTATGCCTTTGATTTTGTAATAAAATTATAACTCAAGTCTGGGTGTTACTTCTGTTGTACCCTGTATATAAAATGCAGATGATAACACCTAGTCAAAGTGATGTGTATTTAACTCAACAATTGTGTGGCCTGGTGGATTCAACAAATGGTGGTTATATTAGCTAGTTCCTGCTTTGGAACCATCATCTACCAGTCTGTCCCTTACCTAGAAGTCATCCTTGCCTAATCTGGTCTCAGTCATCAGAGAATGTCAGTTATATTACATAGTTTCTCTAAACTCTTTGCCACCCCTCTTCCATTGACTTGAGTTTGTTTTACTTCTTACCTGCATTATTGTAATAGATTTTTATCTCATCTCCTTGCTTTCAGTTTTAATTATTTCTGTTAATTAGTATTTTAAGGTGATTTCCCCCCCTTTGCCTGAAATTGCTCGTTTTTTCTTTTACTTAAAAAACTGATAATGAATTACAAACTTTATAACATTTTATCCATAAATACTTCAACATACATCTCCAAATCTGTGTACATGTCAGCATTATAGTTTATTTCTTAATTTATTGTAATTACTGATTTTCTGGTGTGCCATCCTTGCTTTGAAGTCCAAATATTTTTTGAAAAATGTCTTTCTCTTCAAGGGCAAGGATTGAGGATTTCTGCAGTTTATGCTGTCTGTAAATGGATGAAAAAAGCTTGGCTATTTTTGTGAGAATTTCTTACTGAAATGAGCTCTGGGTTCTCATGTGAAACTATGCTGGTCCTGCTTTGTGTTCCATTTTTATGTGCCTGACAATGACAGTGATACTGTGTCCTCATCCCCCCCTCCCCCCCTCCCCCCCCGTAGAAATAGCACTCAATATCATCTCAGTATGATGCACTCCACCTATGTACTTTGTATAGGAAGCACTTTTAAGTCTACTTTATTTTCTGGTTGCTTCCAACAGGAAAGTTGGTAATCCTTCAGATAGCCAGAGTATCTTCATATTAAGTTGTAGCTTTCTTTTCATTGTAATACCAAACTGTTAATATTCTTAATGGTCTTTTCCCTTTTAAAGAGAATTTCCCCTATAGAGGTCATTTGTATAGGGGATTTCTGAATTTCAGCAGAGTGTTCAAAAGAATTTTTGACTACTTTTGTACCTTATCAGTTTTTAACATTTTAAACGTGTACGTATTGCCAAAGCATTACATTCAAAATTAAAATTAGTATTTGAGATTATAAGAGGAGTTTGCATAAAATTACTTAATATTACTTTTGTCCCTCCAGAAAGAATGGAGGGAAGACAGAAATGGAGAATTCAAAAGGAAAGTTGCCCGCTGTGTAAGAAAAAGCCAAGAGACTGCATTTGAGTGACATTTGTTCAGTAGCTGTAACTTCACTTATTTCAGGGTAAGTTCATTTTTAAAATCATACTACTATTTCACCTTTTTATAAATGTCATATTCATTTTTGGAAATTGTGTGATAATAGGTATTTGAATTGCTTCTTTCATTGGCTTCAATTTTTAGTGGTAGTATCCAGTAGTCTGCTGTTTCTCAACCAAAACAGTGTAATAACTTAACTTGGTTTCTACTCTAGTAGACTCAGCTGTGTTTAATTAGATACTCTGTTAAACTGGTTAGTATGACAGCAGCCCCTTCCTTTCACTGATGGTAAAATTTCTAATAAAGTACTTAATCAACAGTTTTTTCCATTTTACCTTTTGGTCTACCATCTTGACCACTGCTGGTCACTGAAGTTTATTGTATCTTCTCATACTGTATTTTGTATGGTAAAGGATGACTTAAATTTTTGTTTCCTAATTTTTTTAAAATAAAAATTATATTTTGTAATATAATGGCAAGAGCATTAAACATCTACATTTTTTTGTTTTAATTGGTCTTTATGTCTATGTCCTTGTTCATTACTGATAAAACCAGGAGGAAAAATTCCTCTTGTGTTGTATTCCATCTGTCCACAAGTTTATCGTAAGTCTAGCAAGGAGTCAAAACATAGAAGGGTAGTTCCCTGGTGATGTAGTGGCTTAGGGCTTCGGTGCTGGTGCTGTCAGCGCTGCGGCCTGGGTTCGATTCCCGGTCAGGGAGCTACCCACATACCGAAAAGCAAAAAAAACAAAAACAAAAACAAACCATAGAAGACATCTTCTGATTTAGAAAGGGACATAGTATAGATAAATTGACCAAACATGTGACATATAAGTTAATTCGGTTTCTTTTTTAAATTAAATATTAAAAATGTATTTATGAAAGGTAGCATCTAAAGAATCACAATTCATGGTATATCCCTGTATCTGCTACCTATTTTAGGAAAAAGAACTTTACCATTACCTTTTACTATTTCAATATTTCCCTCTTTTACTCCACCTTTTCTTGTATTTCCAATTCTGTGTTTATCATTGGTTTTCTTCATAATTTTATCAAGTTTGTATTAATCATAACAAGTGTATTGCATGATTTTGAACTATATATGTGTGGAATTAACAATGTATGCATTTTTTGGTGCCTTTTATTATTCAATACTATTCTTGAAATTGGTCTTTGTGTGACATATAGCTATATTTATCTGTTTTCACTGTTTTGTAGTATTTTCGTTAGCTAAATTACCTCTTGATTCTTATTGCAGCTATTTTCCAAGTTGGGGTGGGGTTTTTTACTTGTTTGTTTTGCTTTGGTTTTGCTTTTAATAGAGAATGTGGCTCTTCTTGTTTCTTGCTGCACATGTACTTCAAGAGTTTTTCTAGGGTGTATACGTAGGGCTGGAATTGTTGAGTTAAGGGTATATGCACATCACTTTGACTAGATAATGCCAAATTGTTTTCCAAAATGTTGCATATATTTATATACCTGTTGGCAAGATTAAGAATTCCATTTGCTCCATATCCCCTCCAACACTTGATATTATCAGACTTTTGCAAAATGTTTAATCTGGCAGGTATAAAATAATACACCATTATGATTTAATATGTGTTGCCCTAGTTACCAGTGCAACTGTACATTGTTTCATGTGTTTGACCACTGAATTTTCCTCTCTGAAATGCCTATTCTGGTCTTTGGACCATTTTTGTTAGGTTATTGATCTGTATCCTTGTCAGTTCACTTCTTTATGGTATCTTTGGATGAATAGAAATTCTTAATTTTAATGCAGTTGTATTTATATGTCCTTTCCTGTATGGATTTTACTTTTTATGCCTTACTTTCTTTCCTGCCATCAAAATACTATTGTATAGTGTCTTGTAAAATTTTGTAGTTTTGCCTTTCATATTATGTGTTGCATCCACTGAAATTGTTGTATGGTGTGAGGTAGGAGTTCAACTTTACCTTCCCATGCTCCCAATGTAGAATTGTTGACTATATCTTTTATTGACAAGTCCGTTCTTGTACCACTGATACAAAGTGTTGGCTATGTTATAAAATTACATTTTCATGTATGTGTTGATTTGTTTATGACCTTTCTATGTTTCATTTGTTGGTTGTCTATCCCTGAGCCAGTATCACATTATCTTAATTTTTATTTACTTAAAATAAGTAAATTGGCAGTTGGCTTCATCAGAGGAAGCAAGTAGGAGGATAAGAGAAGATGAGCTAGGTGTAGTTACAGGGATGTCCAACCTGCAGCCCAGGATGGCTTTGAATGTGACCCAGCACAAATTCTTAAAACATTATGAGTTTTGTTTTGTGACCTTTTTTTTGTAAGGCTCATCAGCTATCATTGGTGTGAGTGTATTTTATGTGTGGCCCAACACAAATCTTCCATTGTGGCCCAGGGAAGCCAAAAGGTTTAATTTTAATTCTTCATCTCTATAGCATTTGACGCTATTGATCATTCCTTTTCGAACTATCTTATGCTCTTACCCATAAATGTCATGACTCTGGGTTCCTTTTTCTAAATCTGATGGCTGCCTTTAGCATTTCTTCTACTCCTTTGGCTACCTGTTTATTGTCGCCCGTCTCTTTCTCTGCTCCATTCCCCATCCTCATCTCCAACTGCAGAAACAAAATAGGCATTACAAAAATTTGGAATACAGAATCTTACATATAGAAATCACTTTTCCATCACAGCCCCCAGTTCTGCTGCCAGATGTAATCACTGACAATAGCTGGTTTAGTGTTTTAGACTCCTGCCGGGGGGGAAGCAGTCTAATGGGAATGATGCTGGGAATGATGCTGGGAATGATGCTGGCTGTTAACTCATAGCTGAGGTGCTCTTTAGGATTTTCCCTCAGCTTAAAGAAATGACTTGTCCAAGTTAGTTCCCTTTCCTGGGGGACACCTGCATCCAGTGACTGGTTTAGGGGAAGGGATGGGTTAGTACTGAGGCTTGGACCACTAGTTCAATTTTTCAGTTTGGAGATTCTCTGAAAGGCCATTCCGATGTGGGAACGACTTGAGGCCTTTGTTTCAGCAGCCCCTTCATTTACTTCACCTTCTCACTCTGCTTAATCCTTTTTTCCCCTCTTATTTTTGGAAACACTTCCCAGTAAACCTGGTACAAATCTCTGTTTCAGAATCTGTTTCCTAGGGTAACCTGACCCAGGGTACTACTAGACATTGTGTAACCCGGCACAGTAAGATAAAAGACCTTCTGCCTCTAGTTGCGGATGGTGTACATGAATTCAGAGGCATTTCTCACAAATAGAAGTGTATACGGCTCCATGTATGTGGCTTCAGTTCCCCCAAAGCAGCTGTATTCTCACCATTGCTTATTTGAGACATTTGGGATAAGTGACTATCATATGAGGACCACATCCCCGATGGGTTTCATATCTAGATCACTTCAGGATCGGCCTTCACATCTCACCCAGAACTCCTTAAAATAAGTCTCCTGGAGTGTTGAGCCTTTCTGGTCTATGTTACAGTAAAATTGTGAAGAAGAGGGAAGACCACCCAGTCTGCTACAGGGACCAGTCCCTTTCACCCCCACTATTGCAGTGATCTGTAGGGATTTTGTTGACTCAGGTAAGGAGGGAGCTAAGTTAGCTCCAAACTTAAACTATTAGAACAGAATAACGGAGAGTATCAGGGTAGAGATGGATTCATTAGGTACCAGTAACAGAACCAGAAAAGGAAAAAATTTGATAAGTTTGGTTATATCAAAACTGAAAAATACAACAAGACAAAATAAACAAAAACAAGTGGCAAACTGAGCAAAGATAGCTGCGTAGCCAGTATTCATGATTTCTATCTAGAATCTACAATCAGCTTCTGCAAATGAATAAGAAAAATATCAGGACAAGATAAATGATAGGAATAGATAACAAATAGAAGCAGAAAGAAAGCAGATTGTCATGCATGTGAAAAGTAATTGAGCTGCATTTGTAATCAGAAGTGCAAAGCTATAGAGGGAGATAACATCAGATTCTTCAGATTGTCCAAAATCAAAATGTCCAAGAAACACAAGTGTTGGTGAGGATTTGGGGAAGAAGTGTACTTGCAATACTGGCAAATAAAGTTGTTCTGTCAACGTTGGAGAGCAGTTTGGTAATATCTAGTCAATATGAAATGTGATTTAGATGTATAGGTTAAAGGAACCTCTAGCACACATGTGTATAGTGAAATATGAGATCTGACAGTTAAGTTCACGAACTTGCCACCTTACGCTTATGTTGGCAGTACTGTACAAATAAGTCGATAACGTTTCATAACCTTGGTATATCTGTCTCACAGCTGTGTTTGTGTCAAAGTTTGGTGGTGTCTTGCTGAGTGGTGTTCCTTATTGTTGTGTGTTTTTGTGTGCCATCACGATAATGTTGGAGCTTGAATTAGAGCAAGAAACAAACATTAAATTAATCTTGGCAAGAATGGAAGTGAAATCAGGGCCATGTTTGTCCAACTTTATGGGGATAATGGCATGAAGAAAACAGCAGTGTATCAATGGATTAAACACTTTCCTGAGGGGAGAAAGCATCACTGATGAAGAGAGGTCAGGGCGACCAGTAATGAGCAGAACTGATGAAAACATTGTAAAAATTCTCTGAATTGTGCATCAGAATTTTTGGCTGACTGTGAGAAGCAGAGCAGACCAGGTAAACGTCGATAGAGAAACAGGAAAGTCTTAACTGAAAATCTTGCATGAGAAAGGTCTGTGCAAAAATGGTCCCGAAGGAGCTCACGGATGAATAAAAGCAAAGGAGAGTCAAAATTTGCCAAGACCTTTTGAAGAGGCAAGACGATGTTTTGGGCCATGTTATTTATTACTGGGTGATGAAACATGGGTGTACCAATATGACCCTGAAACAGCATCAGAGTGCACAATGGAAGTCAGTCAGTTCTCTATGTCCAAAAAATTCCATCAGTCCAAATCAAGAGTCGAAACTATGTTGCTAAGCTTTTTTGATATCATTATGAATTTGTGCCCACTGGACAGTCAACCAAGTTTACTATTTGGAAATGCTGAAAAGGCTGTTCTGTGTAAAAAAGTTACACAAAAACTACCTGAACATTTCACTAACAATTCCTGGCTCTTGCATCATGACAGTGCACCAGCTCACACAGCAGTGTCTGTGAGGAAGGTTTTAGCCAGCAAACAAATAATTGTATTGGAATACCCTCCCTACTCACCTGATCTGGCCCCCAATGACTTTTTTTCTTTACCTGAAGAGAAAGAAATATTGAATGGAAGACATTTTGATGACATTCAGGACATCAAGAGTCGTTCGATGACAGCTCTGATGGCCATTTCAGAAAAAGAATTCCAGAATTGTTTTGAAGGGTGTGCACTAGGTGCTGGCACTGGTGCATAGGTTCCTAAGGGGAGCACTTCAAAGGTGACCATAGTGATATTCATCGATGAGGTACGTAGCACTTTTTTTAGGTTGAGTTCACAAACTTGTCAGACCTTGTATATACAAGAATGTTGCTTACAGCATTGTTTGTGATTTTAAGAGGCCTATCAGTAGAATTGATCAATTGTGATTGATATATTGGAATATTATCCATCAGATATAATACAGACTTAGAGTTATATATAATTACATGATTAAATCTCAAAAAACAGTCGAGTAGGAAAAGCAATTAGCAAAAAAGGAAAAGAACAACACAGAGTATGATACCATTTATGTAAATTAAAAAGTAAAACCCACAATATTCTTCATAGTTATATGGTAGAACAAAAGTTTTCTAAAAAACAAGGACTTGAAGAAATACATAAAACTCATTAAATTTGCAGTAGTGTTTAACTTTAGGAAGGAAGAGAGGGGACTGGGAAACAAAGAGCTTTGCCTTTTTTTTTTTTCCTTCCTTAACTGTCAGTCTTCAAGCACATTTGGCTCATCATCTTACTTCACAGAAAACTAAGCTAATAAAGATACCAGAGACTGCCTGTTTGCCACATCCAAAATTTAATTTTAATTTTGATTCTTAATCTTTAGCATTTGATACTATTGATTATTCCTTCTAGAACTATCTTCTGCTCTTACCTATTAATGTCATGGCTCTTAGGTTCCTTTTTCTAAATCTAATGACTGCCTTTTAGCATTTCTTCTTCTACTTTGCCTACCTCATTATTGTTGCTCCCCGCTGTCTGCTGAATTCTCCATCCTCATTCCCAGTTGCAGAAACAAAACAGACATTACAAAAATTTAGAATATAGAATCTCATATATAGAAGTTAAAGTAAATCATTTTTCTATCACAGCCCCCCAGTTCTGCTGCCAGATGTAACCACCGAAATAGTTTAATCTTTCAGAAATCTCTCCGCCTACACACGTCTGTTATATGTCTTTGTTAGTATGTATATTGCATATACATTCCGTATTTTTTATTTAACATTGTCTTTTGATATTTTTGCTAGCTCACTAATATATATCTGCTTCCTTTCCAATAGTTGCATATTCTTAAGGATTAAGATTTATATCTTGAAATGAGAAGTAACACTAAGAACAAGTGACCCTGAGCTCATTTCAGTTCTTGTTAATGAATATTTGTTAATTGCCTACTATTTACAAAGGCATTACTCTCTTGGGAAATAAGGGAATATATATTTTTATATATATATATAGAGAGAGAGAGAGAGCGAGACCGACCGACCAAGACCGAGACCTAGATATATTATCCTGGCCAATAAAGAGTTATATATCTAGCCAACTAGTCCAGGCATTAAAAAAATGTGGGGGGTGTTAAATTACATTAAGAGCTCTAGTGGAAGTAGAAGTCAGCACATGACTAAATACTGAATTGTTAGGACAAGCGATACATAGGGCTGCTGGTGAGATTGGAAGTCTCTAGAGTAAAAGTGAAGATTCATTTGGTATAGAGAGCAGTACTTACTAGGGCCAGGGAGAGCATCTTGCACAATTTTCACATTGAGGGAAACAAACATGGGCTGGTTGGTCACAATGAGGAGAGCTAGGAGAATGAGGTATTACAGACCTCAGGAAGGAAAGGCGGGTAGATGGTCACCAATGCTATGACAAGAGAAAAAGAATTAAAAAATAAAAAGAATAAGAATTAGTTCAATTTCTGGGGAAAAGCCAATTGGTGATGGGGGGAGAGTTGTCTAGTAGTATACTGAGTGGCATTGTAGAATGAATTGGAACTTTTGGAAGCATTTGTGTGAATGCTTCCTTGATATTAAGGTATTTAACTCACATACTGCTTTCACTTAAGAATGGTTGAGGTTATTGGAACACTTACACCTGAGTGAGAAATTACTTTTGTTATTATCTGTAACATCAAAAAATGGTGTTTTTTTTTTTGGAAACACACTTGTCTTGCTTTGTATTTTTTAGGTCTTTTAAAAAGTTTTAAGTTGCGTAGCCACATAGGAAATGAATGATTTGATTCTAGTTTTAGAAATAAATGGAACAAGACACTTAATACTCTTTGTAAGTTAAAGTCAGGAATAATTAAGAGAAAGTTTGAGGCAAAAAGAGCAGATACTTAAATTATTCCATAAAGACATACCATTGATATAATTTCAATTGATATAAAAAGTATGATTTTAACAACAGGAGGATATATTTTTATTAGAAGTGGGATATGTTTATAAAAACATAAATGACTGTTTGAGGTCCGTACCATTTATTTAGAGTGTTACACAAATAATTCATTTTCACACTTACCTTTCTAGAGGAAAGAATGACAGACTTGCTTTTTCTGCACTGAGGCCTTTTTTCTCTTTAAAATACATTTTATTCAAAGGTGGGTGGGTAGTAGGCTTTTTTGTTCCTGCTGAAGGAAGCGAGTTCTATTTAAAGGTGTGTCCTCACTATTAAAAGCCTTGATTTTAGGTATTTAATGACTTTTGTCAGTCAGTCCTCACTGGAGTATTTTTCTTTAAAAACTTCACACGGAAAGTTTTTAAATGATTCTTTATGGCCCTAAACTTTCTTGGTCATATCACAGGGAAATGTTTACTCAATGCCCAAAGCTCTTTGTGCCCTGAGAAATTAATTGGCCAGGGACACATTAATTTGAATGTGATAGTCTTTGGAAAAACATTCAAGTAACATTACCTAAAAGTTACAATACTGGTTCCATAACGATGTCTCTTGGCAAGAGTTTTAGTATATGTCTAGATTTTCTAATAAATTCGTGTGCAAATTATGGAACCTGATTCTGGTGAAGGTGGAGGAGTCATCATATTTGGTACATCCAGTGCTTTGCTAGGGACTATTTACAATGGTTGGTACAACCCCTTTGGAAAATAATTCATCAGTATTTCTGCTGCTCAGTAGCTATCTTAGGGAGATAGTTTAAGGAAATAGGCACACGTAGGGCCACGGGTAGGCCCAAAGCTTCCTTTTCTGCCCACAATAGAGCTTTGGTAGGTTGAATTTGGGTGATGGTAAGATTGCTAAATTCATTCAGGGCTTTAGAAGACACACTGACCTTTTCACACGTCTGGTGTGAGTTCAGTATTTGCCGTAATTCTAAGTACATTTGATGTCTTTGTTAGGAATTGAAATTAAGTCTCTTGAATTCCAGTCATCATCTACTCAAGTTCTTTGTGCCCAGCATTGTGCTTGGCACACAATACAGGTTTCTGAGTTTCTGAGATGTTTGATTTCATGTAATAGTAATAGGTGGTCTCCTCCCTGCCCCCTTGTCCTTCTCCCCTACATATTCAGAGCCACATTGATACAATAAAGGCTCTGAAAAGTCATTAAATGAGATTTTTTTGGGGGGGAAATGGAACTTAGTGTTTTCCTAACTTTTTAAGTAGGAAGCATTGTCACTTATTAGCGATGTGCACTTTTCTCTGTAAAATAGGACATAACTCCTTCATATGGTGATTATGAGCATTTATATAAGTGTGTAATATAGTAGTTGTTTTTATTTAGATGTGGTTATTGACTTCTAGGCTAATTGAGGACACGAGACCAGCAGATACAAAACAATAAAAAACTGTATTTGGAGTTAAGGGTCAGTTGTGGGAAGCTTTGTGGAGAAAATGGGTTTGGATTGACCAAGAGAGTTGGATAAAATTTAGCAAGTTGAGAGGTGTGTCAATATTAAATTGTTTCTCTGAATATCCTTAAATATTTATAAATTTCCAAATTATTTTACTTAAGTGGTTCTTCTGTTTTTGACTCCAGACATAAGTTTGAAAGACATTTGGAGTATTGAAAAACATAAATTTAAGGCTGCAGAATAAAACTTTCTACACTGATGGAAATGTTCTGTTCAGTGTGGTTGTCATAGCTCTATTGAGCACTTGAAATGTATCTTCGTGTGACCGAGGAACTAAATTTAAAAAATTGATTTTACTATCACTTAAATTTAAAATGAACTGGTCATATGTTGCCTACCGTATTGGACAAGCACAAAAATGAACTTAAAATTAAGAGTTTGTTTTTAAAGAAATAGCATGTGAATAAAAACTTCTAATCAATTAATTCTTTTGTAATTTATAAATTTTCTATATAATGCTGTTTGTTTTGTTGTAGGTCTCCAATTGAGAAACATGGCACTGTTTTTCCTGCACTCTACCCACCTATTGCTGGACTTCTGTTGTAACAAGTTGGCAAACACTGGCTGGAACTGGGCTGCAATAAAACATGCCAGTATCAATGCTGACAGGAGCCTAACAAGTGCCAACTTACAGATGATTACGCATTTTGAATTCTAATGAACTGTTTTAACCTTCAGGAAGAATTGTAAAGACCTGTACATAGCACAACATGATCCGGATAATATATATACTGTTCATGTACATCCACAAATACACCTTGTACCAAATAATGCTTTCTCATAGTAGAATAAGAATCGTGTAAATTCTAAAAGATTTTAGCAGGTTTTCTTTCCCTACTCATTGTTTCTTATCAGTTTAAAAAGACTCCTTCAAGCATGTCAGATGAAAAGCAATTAGGATTAAAAGTTTCCATTTAATTTTCTTTAAACCATTGAGTCTTCATTAAACTCTTTTCACTTACTAAACTTTTGTATCGCTTTGTTTTGACACACATCCCCTTTGCCTTTATCTCTTCTATCTGCCAGAAAGTTTTCAAATCATTTAGTTCAAATACTGAAATACTTAATAAGCAACTACTTGATTTTTAATGATGACTTCAGAGGAGTGGTCATCACTAGGTGCTTTTGTCCTTTTTGTATTCTAGTTGTACCATCTCTTGGATTGGATGTAGCAATAACATTTTTTGGCTATTGAGAGCTCTTGAACTGTCATTATCCTTGAGAACTAAAAAGAGTTGCTTCTGAATTCAACATACTGAAAATTTTCCCAGACTATACAAAATTCTGATTTGGTTTTATATTTGCCCTCCAGTTACCTAATGTTAAGATCAGATGAATAAAGCATGCGAAGCTACAGGCTTTCTACTTACCTTCTGGGTTTGCTATTAAAGATGCTGTTTACCCTCATACCCTTTCCCGTAGCCCTTCATATTTCTTTGCCTCTATTCTTCTATACTGCAGATTTTTCTCACTTATTGTACAAAGAAATTGCGATGTATATTTTCATGTAATTTGATTTTGGAATTCTGTCACCTTATGTAGTGAGTTCTTCCAAAATATAATTTTTTTTCCAATAATTGTCAAGTTGTTGGCTTTTATTGTATTGAAGGTTATGATACTGAATGCCAGAGAAGTGCAGTTTAGAAAAATCTCAGGTTGATTCCTTATGCAAACAAACTTTTAATACTTGAAAATCACATGGCCATGTCAGTATATGTATTGGGCTCTATCCAGATTCTTAGGTGAATCTCAGAGTGTAAATGCTTTGCTATTTGACATATAGATTCTGTCACTGACATAGTACACTTGGATTTTATTAATGTTTGAGCATAAATATATTTCATATCATAAGTTTTCTAAAATAATTTCAGGAAATGGTAAAATGAAGATAGGCAGTGTTGAAGGCAGGCCCAGATTTCTCTGTTTGATGTGAGGTTGGGATTGGGAAGTAGCAGTATGGCCTATAAGGGGTAGAATTTGAGACAGTACCAGATGGGACACACTGTTTAATTGTGAGAATCAGTGCATCTCTGTGGAGTTTGGCGAAAGTGTGAAAGGATTCCTGCAAGTGGCCTCATCCTCTATGAACTTTGCATGTCCTTTTGAAAGCAGAAGATGGTTGAGGATGTAGTCACAGTAGTGATTTTTCTAAATCCCAGCTGTTCTCCACTCTGAAGCATTATAAAAACTCATAAATGTGTAATGACTGAATGTGAAAATTGTTTGATTTTACTCATTGTAGCCCAGTTTGCTTTCAGAACTTTGTGACTTGTGTATTTCAAAGACTGTAAAAATTGTGGCCCCAAAGTACCGGTACTGCACATCTACCTGGGACTTGGAATGCAGTCAGTCCCTTTACTCCTGAATCAGAAATTGTTCCCATGGTGATTGCTTGTGGCAAAATAGAATCTGAATTTTGCTCTCTTATTGCTATAATTCTGTTAGCAATCTGTTGAGTTAAACCCAGTGATTTGACTCTATAGGGAGTAGCAAATGACTGAGTAACTCAGGGACAACTATTTTTGAACTTTAAGTGCCACTTCAATGCAGTTACTTTGGTATAACCATGTGTTGTTTAGGGCTAGATCTAGGGGAGTAGAGGGGAGAGCCAGGAATGAGTACCTCTCTTCACACTCCTTTCCACGTGGTGCCCTGTCTGTGCTACATATGAAAACAGGAGACGATAGATGTTTTGACTTCTGTCAGAGGTGTCATCTGTGCCTTTCCCAGTGTTCATCTGACAGTGTGAATTTAAATGCCTCTACATTTGTTGTTAAACCACACTCGGGTGACACTGATCCAGGTGGCTTTTGTCCCACCAGTGCCTCATCATTAGTGTGAGGTGAGTCCTGCTTTAGGAAAAGGATTTTTCTCCCTAACCTTGTGCCAACTGTCAACATCTACATAGTCTATGGATGATAGAACTGTTGTCTGCTTCCTGAATTTATTCCAAGCTCTTGTAAGGCTCATAGATCTCGGTCTACTCATAATGGGATTGATGATTTTAATGGCCTTTTGGCCTTTTTTTGTGAGTTTAAAGTCCATGTGAGGTTGGTTTCCTGTCATTATAAGATAATATCTTTGTGAGGTTATTCCACTAGTTCTGTGATCACTTGGGTGTCACAGTATCTTTAATGACCTTCATTATCGGTTGTGAAATTTAATTTATATGCTCACTCATCCTCTACAAATCTGCCCGTTTTGGGTTGTGGTGCCTGTGTATCTTTGCCCGTCTGGTCTCCAGTTGGTGGAATTACCTTTTTTTGTACTGCCACTTCTCAGCATCTTTGAAATTTGACATGATGTTGCTTCATTCCAGTTTTTTTTTTTTTTAGTTCTGTAATTTGTTGATTGTATTTAACTATGTGAGTTCTTTTGTGATGTTTACTGCATTGTAAAGCACATCTATCATGTGATGGGTGCTCTATAAATCAATAAATGATTACTTAGAGGCTGTATCATGAGCTATTTTGGTATTAGGATGCAGGTCTCAAAAGCAAGTTGTGGGATTCTTTCTGTATAAATAGCACATGATACCAAAGGGTCCATACGAACCTTGATAAAGAATTTTTAAAACTTCATTTAAAGAAGGAATCAGATGGTGTGGAGTTAACTTGACTTCCAACTGGATAGAATGGTCTTAAAATTTGCAGTATGGGGCCAAGCACCCTTCTTTAAACTAGCGTTTTCTGTGATGCTGATTTAGAACCTAAATAAAATGAGCACGCATTTAGAGCATTGTTGGGGATTTTGTATTTGGTTTGAACTGGCTCACCACAAAAATAAGCTAGAAGGTGAAGAACCCAGACTCAAGTGTGAACTGAAGGAGACCACAGGCTTTTAATCAGTTCTCAATCACCACCTTATCCTCTAAACAGATGGGCAAACTTGGCCCAAACACCTCCCCAGGATCACTTAGTAAGTTAGTGGCAAAAGAGGCAAGACTGAGCACTTTTTCCCTTAGTATTTTTTGTTCTTTGTTTTGTTTGTTTGTTTTTTTCCTAATAGGATGTTAATATCCAGCTTTTTACCCTGCATCCTTCCATATAGTTCATATGGATATACAGTGTTAGGTGTTAAAAGCTTGTTTGTCTTAATAAAAGTTGCCAGTGGCTATTAAGGCCTCTTCCTTACAAACTGAGAAAAAAATTGGTAGCCAGACCACTTAATCAGAGCTGAGTTAAAGACAAGAAGAAAATACTCCTTGAGATCAGTTTAGGGCACACCTGGAATCAGTTTAATTTCTTTGATAAATTTTCAAATATTTGAAATAATTATAGAAGGGTCTAGATGATGTTCCTAAACTTTATAAATTACTTTTATGCATATTCATCTACTCAAGGTATATAGCAAAAAATTTATTTGCATGCTGCTTCAAATACAAGTGAAGTTTTTGCCTGTGCCTACTGTGTGCAAGGTAGTAGGCTTTGAGGAAGGACCAGTTGATTTTCTCTTCCCCCTCATAAAGATAGGGTTGTAACCACCTTATTAAAATTTTTTCATTTTTTTTTTTAGAGGACTCAAACCTCAACAGGATGCAGTTTGCAGAGCAAATTATTTCCAGGATAAGGTATTTTTGGTTGCTCAGTTTCAGATGTGTGTAATCTGCCAAGGTAAGATTAGGCTTTTTGGCTTGTTGAGTCAGCACATCAAACTGAGCTGTAGTGAAATGATTAAAGAATTTTGAATCCTATTCATCTAAGTGGAATAAACTGAAGGAGAAGGAAAAGGCTTTCATAAAAGGCAACCAGATACACCTTAGACATAAGAGCTGCACAGAAAGCCATAGGAAAGATACTTGATTTTTCCCTTCCCAGCAGTATCTGTTAACAATAATAGCATGAATGTGTTCACTGTGACATCTCACTTGTTCCTAACGAGCACCAGTTCCTATTGAATTTCTGCTTTGTGGCAGGCTTGTGCTAGTTTTCATAAAGGATCTAGCCAAATTCTTAAAAGGATCCTGCAAAGTAATAGTTTCTCATGAGGAAATAGGTTCAGAATAATTTGTCAGGATTGTAAAGCAAGTAAATTTCACAGCCAGAATTCAGTTCTACAAATTTCCTTACATACTGGATGTCATGACTCCTTAGGACCATCTTTTCCAAGGTCACACAGAAAGTAGATGTGTAGAGGCTGGTATTTGAATCCAATTCATTGGATTACCAATCCTCTCCTTCCTTCTACCACAATATGGCATTGCCTCCCTAGAGTCTGTTCCCCTGTGTGGCTCTTAAGGCAGTCAGCATTTATCCCATCTGCACTGCATTGTTCCTTGTCTGACACAATTCCATACTAAGTTTCTCTTAATCTAACAGCTGAATTAGATCTAAAAGGAACCAGGGAGTTCCCTGGTGGTGTAGTGGCTTCAGGCTTCGGTGCTGTCAACACTGCAGCCTGGGTTCGATTCCCAGCCAGGGAACCATCCACATAAAATAAATAGATAGATAGATGATAGATAGATAGAAGCATGTTCTAAGGGCTCAATTTTCAAGATGTCTATATATCGTCATATCCAATGATGTAGCTCCATCAAAACCTGTTGGGTGTTGGTAGTTCAGAGTAGTATTTTACAGGCTAAGGAAACTAAGTTAACTTCTTAGGAAACGAAGAAGTCCTCTGTAGCTCAGGAGATTCAAGCCATTATGAGTCCCGCTCAGAAATAGGGTTATATTAAAGATATTCCTGAAAGTGCTTGCACCTCTGCCAGAGGGCTTCTTGAAAGAAGGTTTTGATGAGGTAGTCACGCCCTTAACTTGAAATAATTCTAAGCTGAGTTCTCATGTGGCTGTGCATCTAGTCCAAGCATACTGAAAGGGCAACCAATTTTATTTCTGCCTGTGTGCTGCCATAAAGGTAGGCTGACCAGATGTCCATTTTAAACAGGATAGGAAACAACGGTCGTGTCCCGTTTCAAACAGTATGTGTGGTCAGCCTAGTCTCTGGGCTAAATTCATTCAAGCCATCAGTAGGCTTACCATATGTACCGTTTTAAAAGGGACAGTACCATTGTTTTTCTGTCCCATTTAAAAAATGGCACGTCTGGTCAGCCTACGTAAGGGAGAGGGTCCCTAATTCCCTGGTTTTCATCAAATTTTTAAAGGAGGTTACGACCCTCCAAATTATTAAGAACAATGGATTCCAGCACAACTCCCTCTTGAAATTGATGGAGAATCTGAGAAGACAGTGGAAAGCTTTCAGGAACTTGCCCATGAGCAATACAGCAAATCAGATGCAGAGCTAAACTTGAACCCAGTTCTCTGGACTGCCAGTTTCGCTCACAGTGGTAACAACTCATCACATTCTGTGTAGCTGCTGTTGTGCCATGTTAGGCTGGTGCCTGTGAGGCAAAGATAAGTCATGCTATAAAATGAGGCATCAGTTACGATAGTACTTCCCAACCACTTTTATGTCATTTTTACATTATGAACCATAAAATATTTTAGTGTATCATAAACAGATGAGGCTGCTTATGGCTAGAGGAGACTGGCTTACCTGGCCACCCTGATGGTCCCAAGGGCTCACCATTTGGCATCCCCACATTCACTATAAAGATTTTAACACCTGGCTTATGGTCAGTCTCCTTTTCTTACCTCTAAATCCTAATGTCTAATTTTCCAAGCTTCTTGTTTCTAATTCACCTACTAAATTCCATGGCCCTGTCCTGGACTTTACCATCTAGTGCTATTTAACTTAGGAACTTCAGTTTGACGTCCTGACTACAGGGCTCTCACCACCTTGCATACTGCACTGGTCTTCAATAATAGAGACTTGCAGTTTCATGACTCCTACATCATCATTTACTCAGTCTGCACCTGAGCTGTATTCTTACAGCACTCTGAATTTCTTTTTAGGAATAAATCCCAAACCCTGGGCAAATGCCTAAGCCCCACTCTGCCTCTGCAGCTAGGTGCCTGAGTTTTGCAAAAAAGAAACACGTATTGGAGACACCTGAAGCCAGCTTTCTAACCTGAGTCCTCTTCCAAATTTTCTTCTTTCCCCCTTCACTTCTATCTGCATGCGTGTTCTTGTTTCCTAATGTAGCAGAACAGTGACTTGCCTCTAGTCTAAAATTAATCCCTTCTGAATTCCTTATGCATTCGCTTGCAGCGCCTCCTGCCTCCCCAGAGACCTTGAACCGTCACTAACTTTTCCCTCTCCTTTGGCTCATTTCTCTCCGCCTCACATCTTTACAAACAAATCTAAAGACCAACAAAATCCCTCTCTAGATCCTCTCACGGCCAAGTTTTTCCAAAGAGCAGTCTATGCCCGTGTGTCCTTTTCACTGCCCTCCCTAGGGCGTAGAAGAAAAGAGTCTGGTTAGCCCCTGATCCGTCCCGAGCCTCCAAGGTACTAGGTGAAAAGTGACAAGCTCTCGATTTTTCCGGTGTCGGGCTGCCGCTTCACTTCATTCACTGCTCTTTCCCCGTCTCGACTCCTCCCTTTGGCTGGCTTCCCAGGACTCTC
Organism: Lyroderma lyra; assembly: GCA_004026885.1. NCBI lineage: Eukaryota > Metazoa > Chordata > Mammalia > Chiroptera > Megadermatidae > Lyroderma > Lyroderma lyra. The sequence goes on from PVJL010003496.1 coordinate 129,187, forward strand.
GCGAGATATGAGGCCTCCGTTACGCACCGCCCCAGTTGAACGGCACACTTCTCGCGAGGCTGCGGGCAGGGCCGGGCCCGACATGGCGGAAGGTAGGGTTTTTATCGAGCCGCGCGGGAAGGCGCGGAGTGGTGGAGGCGCCGCTGCTGGCTGCGCCACCTCGTCCCGGGAGGGAACGGCCGGGCGTGGTTGCTGGGGGCACAGCGGGTCTCGCGAGCCTTCCTCTCGAGCCTCTCCCGGGCGCTTGGGGCCGGGGTCTTCAGCGTTCTTCCTACGGCAACGCCCCTCTGGCGGTCTCCGACCCCACGGGACTACGGCAGGCTGCGGAGCCCGGCTAGGTGGTACCGTACCGGCACCGAGTGCAGCTGCTGGGATCCCGAGGGCGGCTGGGGAGGCTCCCTGAATTACCGGCGGTGCTGGGACGGCGGGGGAAGTAACTCTTCTTAGGAAATCGAAACTGCTGTCCTGGCACGTCCCGCGTCCGGAAGGGGGCCATCCCTCGTCTTGGGACTCTTCCAGGGGTGAGGGGTTGGAGAGAGCCAGGGCTATAACTGACCGGCGCGCACTGTCGTTTCTGGGTTTCCCAGGAGCCCCGGATTCGGACCGGCTGGGATTCCTTACCCAGGTTTACGGATGTGGATGAAGGGAGGGGGTTTGCTTGTTCAGGGAGTTGGCCAAGGTCACACTGTTCCTAAGTGATGTGCTAATCCAGACCTCTGCTCCTTTGCCTCTGTCTAGTCCTTTGCCTCTCTTTCTGGTGCTGTCTTTATGATACTGCAGGAGAAGGCAGTTTGGCCTCTCAGATTCTGCCTCCCCTAACAGCAATACTAGAATCCTTCACAGTCAAAGCTTTATTTTGCAGGTGTGGGAAAGAAGGTCTAGAGATGGGGAGTTACCTTCCAGGGACCCTACAATAATTCTGTGAAACCAAGCCAGTATGCTTCTTCTATATTCATGTTATTACTGGAGGAGAATACTCCTTATTTGACTTAATGTTTGAGTGACAGCAAGGGGGCTGATCACAACTGTTATATTGGTTTTTTTTCTTTGTGTTGGTCATATTGGTTTTGAGCTAAGTTTTTTCAGAACCCATCTTTACTTGGATCTTACATTTGGGTGGCACATGACAGATTGCAGGCTTTTCTCATTTGGATTAGACTTGTAAAAATCATTGTGAAGGAGGCCTGGCATGTGTGTAATATATTTGCGCTTTATAGATAAAGGAATGGAGGGCAAAAAAGAGATAGCTGGGACTGGGACCCATCTTTTGTCTTTGCTCTTTCTGCCATGTTAGATCCCCCTGGATGGGGAAGCATTAGATGAATATTGTATGAAAGCAGAGGAGGAATAAAAGGAACAAAAGGAAAGCTAAGGCATCCCATGAAGCTAGATTTTGGCTAAATCACAGAATATTGTGCAACATGGTTTAACAGTAGACGGCCTGCAAATTGGACCTTGTTGCTCAGAGCAGTGAGGTGGGATAGAAAGGTTCAGGAAGGCCTTATGTGAGGCAGTGGGTGGTCCACTGCCTTTACATTAGGAATAGAAGTTGAGGTGTGTTGCGAGAATACAGTAGCAAGGTTGAAATTGTGGAGGGCAGCTGGTTTTTCATTCAGCAGTTTTACAGAGCACCTGCTGTGCTTTGCCAGTTAGGTTCCAGCCATAACGAGCTCATGCAGGTTTAGTGTACTGACTGTTATCCTGCAAGTTCGTTGAGGTATGTGTTAGGTAATCTTGAGGGGCATATAGCCAGTGGAGTATGCACCTTAAACAAACAAGACATCCTTTCAGGATTGACTTGACAAGGAAGGATAGACAGCTAAGCACAGTCAGCAGGTTCTGACTTCAGAGTTTTCTTTTACCTATTTTGTGTCCCCATTTCCTGGCCCATGTTTTGATTTAGGCTCTTGGGAAACAATGTTGCAAACTTTGTCTAGGAAGAATTGAGTGGGGCATTCTAGTCCAGTTAGTTTATTAAACTGAAGGTGCTTATTATGCAAAGGAAGGCAAGAGTAGCTAGAAAATGCTTTGCGAGTGTGAATCTTGTTTAAGGCTACTTGTACTTTAATCAGAATTTATCAGAGCCAGCTACAACAATTCTGTATACTGGCAACCAAGCCAGTATGCTTCTCCTATATTCATCTCATTACTGGAGGAAAATACTCCTTATTTGACTCAGAACAATACTCCTTGTTCTGAGATAGTCATTTAAATATAAATAAATAGGGAGTTCCCTGATGGTGTAGTGGCTTAAGGCTTCCGTGTTGGCGCTGTCAGCGCTGCGGCCTGGGTTCAATTCCCAGTCAGGGAGCTACCCACATACCAAAAAAAAGCAAAAGAAAAAAGAAAAAATAATAAATATAAATAAATAGCAAAAATCTGTGTCATAACAATTGGATTATCTGTAAGCACACTCTGATAATCGTCATCTTAACCTTGGCAAGGTTATGACACCTTACAGAGTTTGTACAGTGCTGCCAACATAAGCACATGGTGGCAAATTCATCAACTTAGTTGTCAGATTTTGGGTACGATGACATCTCTGATGACCATTCTAGAAAAGGACTTCTAAAACAGCTTTGAAGGGTGGACTAGATGCTGGCATGAGTGCATAGCTTCCCAAGGGGAGTACTTTGAAGGTGACTAGTGATATTCAGCAATGAGCTATGTAGCACATTTTCACCCTGTATCTCTGCAGCTGTTCTACTAATCTAAGCTTCCTTCATCACTCAAAAAAGTTTCTCCTACATGACTTCCTACTTTTACTTTTTCTCCTTAATTTTGCTTTTCCATAGCCTATTTTTATAGTTTCCAGTGTTTTCTTTAAAACGTAGATCGTGTCTCTGCCATTCATCTCAACATACCTACCCCTTCCTCTCCCCTCCCCACACCCATGGCTTTCCATGATCTTAAAATATATTCCAAAGCCTTACAGTGACCTTCAGTTCCCAACAGGGTCTGGCCCCTGGTTAACACCTTGACCTTATTTTTCTGCTTTGCATTTATGGTGCTTTTCCACAACTACTTCCTTGCTATTCTTTGTACATTCCCAACATGCTTCTACCTCTGCTTCTTTGTTCTTGCAGTTCCCTTTACACAGCTAACCAACTTTTATTCAGGTGTCTGTTCACTCCTCACCTCTTTAAAAATCTTCCCTCATTAAAAAAAAAATTATTTTTACTGGAATATAAACCCCACGAGGGCAGATACTTTTTATGTTTTGTTCACTGCTGTATCTTTTTAATTTAGAATTATGCCTATAGTCGAAGGACTTTATTGAACATCATTTACCAGACATCAAGAAAAGTTGCCTGGATCCTTACTCTCTCATCAAGTACACTGTCTGGTCCAGCTTTTCATATGCTCTGAATAACGCCAGTCTGCTGGGAGCTGCCTAACCTACTTTTCATGCAGCCCATTTTAGTCTTAGCAGTTAAAGTACAATGCTGAAGAGCTCAGCCTCTGCAGTTGGACTTGGGTTTTACTAAGCTGTGATCATAGGCAAGCCAGTTAATTGCTGTCAATCTCAGTTTCCTCACCTTTAAAAGAGGGATCTCTGTCTTCAGAGTTAACCAGGAGGATCAAGAGAAATAGTACGCAAAATGCTTTCAGCACAGTGCCTGGCATTTTAACCCTGGCATGCAGTCTTTCTCCTAGTCTCCTCTTAAACCACTCTCTCCTTCCCTTCCTCAGTAAAAAGAAAATTGGAAAAGTAAATGGTTTGTTAAATAGGAAATAGGTGATGGACTTTTATTAACTGGAATTTGGTTAAGAAAATACTTTTGGCAAGAATTCAAGTAATAAGGTGAAGACATTCCATATTTCGGATAATCACTGGTCAGCACAGTAGCCACTAGTCATGTATAGTTACTTAAATTTAATTAAAATTAAAACTAAAAATTCAGTTTCATAGTCACAGTAACCCGATTCCAAGAACACTTGCCATCATTCCAGAAAGTTCTGTTCGACAGCACCATTCCAGAAAATGCTTTAACAATGTAGGCTGGTAGAAATAGGGAAAGAAGAAACTTGTTCTCGTCCCTCTCAAGCACTATCCCTTTCTATACCACTTCTTCCTTTTTTCTACCTTCCCTTTCTTTACTTCTGTCACCAGCAGTAGGGGTTCGCTTTCTCCTTGAGGGTTTTCCCCCACAAAGTTGATTCATTCACTGCAGGGACGGTTGATGTGCCAGATTGGAGCTAGAGAATCATGCTGAGATAGGAAGGTTCAGTCACCGGCAGGATGAGTTGCCGTAGTTGAGGTAGCATCATGACTTAGTCACACACAACACAATGAGAAACTATGTCCTCAGTATCTCTTGTTGATTCTAAATAGGCCCAGGAACTGGGTATTGGTTGAACCCCACTCAGTGTAAGGAAGGACTGTAAAGGGGGAGGGTGGGATGCGTGCGGAATGGGGGTAGGGGGTGAAGTAGTGGGTAGTTAAAAAAAGAACAGCCAGACCTAGAGCCTATTCACAGGGACCTCCACAGTGCAAGGGGGCTGGGGGTGGGGGGCAGGGATGAAAAGCATGCATATGGGAAAGTATTGTAAGGTGGAAGGTGAACAGTGCTTAATTAGGAGTTACTTTGAAAATTCAGAATAGGAAGAGTTTTTTTTTTTTTAAGTTTGCTATTTTTCCAGATTTCTTTCTCACCGTGGCTTCTTTATATTCTTACATATAGGAGATTTTTTCAGCCAGTCTTCAGATGGTTCTCCAAGTTGACTGTTCTATCATTTAGTTGTAATTTTGATGTGGTCATGGAAGGAGGCAAGCATAGCAATTACCTACTTTGCCATCTTGACTGGAACCCTCTGGAAGAGATTTTTTTAAGGAAGTAGTGGGGAGTATGTTTTAGTTGGTCAGGGAAGGCC
>PVJL010003496.1:139061-155802 GCA_004026885.1 Lyroderma lyra
TTGTGTGTGCACATGCAAGCATTAGGAGGTGCCATTGGAGCGAGGGTAGATGTTAGGAGGAAGGATGGAAGAAGAGAGAAGAAAATAGAGGGAGAGAAAGGAAGAGCAGAAATTGAAAGAGATCCAGCGATGAAGCAACCACCCAGAGGTGGTAGTACATTCAACATCGTAGTTGGTTCCAACCTTTTCTTTCAACATCACAAACTTACATATCTATATATATATGTGTTTATATGTACAGACCACCATTGTATATGAGGTCCATCACTGACCAAAATGTCTTTAAGTGGCATATGACTATATGTGTATATAGTATAGTCTGTGTCCATCAACCAGCTGGACATTTGGGTGGTTTCCAGTTTTTATGGATGTACATTTTCATTTCTCTTGGGTAAATACTTAGGAGTGGAATTGTTGGGTCATAAAGCAAGTGTATGCTTATCTTATAAGAAACTGTCAAACTGTTTTTCAAAGTGGCTGTGCTGTTTTACATTCTCACTAGCAATTTGTGAGGGTTCCAGTTTTCCACATCTTTGCCAACACTTTTTAATTTTAGCCATTCTGGTGGGTGTGTAGTGGTATCTCATTGTGGTTTTAATTTGCATTCCCTTAAATAATTATAATGTGCATCTTTTTAGATGCTTATTTGCCACACATTTACTTTCTTTGGTGAAATGTTAGATTTTTTTTGCCCTTTTCTATTGGGTTATCTTATTAGTATTGAGTTGTAAGAGTTCTTAATGTAGTCTGGGTACAAGTTCTCTTTTGGATATATGCTTTGAAAATATCTTCTTGTCTCTGGCTTTCCTATTCACTTTCTTGTGTGTTTTGAAGAATAATTTTAAAAATTTGATAATGTCCAACTTAACCATTTTTTCTTCTATACTTCATTCCTTTTTGTGCACGTTACATGGCTTTGCCTCATCTGAGGCCACTGTTGTTTTTTTTCTCTTATGTTTTAGTCTAGAAGTTTTATAGATTTCACCCTCAAATTTCTATCTGTGATCCATTTTCAGTTAACTTTTGTGCATAGTGGTGTGTAAGAGTTGGGTTTCACCTGTTTTCATATGGGTGGATACTCAGTTGTTCCAGTCCAGTTGTCTTTTTCTTATTGATGTGTCTTAGCACTTTGTCAGACCATTTGGCTATATATGTGTAGGTTTTTTCTGGATTCTGTTTTATTCCATTGCTCTGAATTTCTTATCTTGATGCCAGTGTAATATTGTGCCAGTTACTGTGGCTTTATATCAAGTCTTGAAATCAAGTCATGTAAAGTGCTACACCTTTCTTACTTTTTTCCCCAAAATTGTTTTGGCTGTCCTAGGTGTTCTGCATTTTCATACAGACTTTATACTCATCTTGTTAAGTTCTATAAGAAAAAAAAAATTGAAGTTTTTGTTGGGATGGTGTTGAATCATAGATCAATTTTGAGAGAATCAACATCTTAATATTGAGCCTTCCAATCCATGGGCATAGTATATAACTCTCCATTGGCAGCTTTCCCCCAGTATCAGTAGATTTATTCCAGGACCCCTGTGGATACCCAGATCCACAGATGCTCAAGTCTCTTATGTAAAATGGCACAGTATTTGCATATGACCTACATTTGCATGTAGGTTACAGCAGGGTGTGCCTATACATTACTCAGATTGCTAGAATTCAGTGTAGTGCTCCATGTGACAAATTCAAGTTTTGCTTTTTAGAACTTTCTGGGATTTTTTTTTTTTTTTTTTTAATATTTTTCATTCACGGTTGATTGAATCCACAGATGTAAACCTGAGATATGGAGGGCAACTATATTTAGGTTGTTTTTAATTTGTCAGCAGTGTTTTATAGTTTGGGTGTGCAGGTCTTTGCACATTTTTTGTTAAACTTATGTCTAAGTATTTGAGTATATTCTTTACTGTTATAAGTGGATTATCAACTTATACATAGATAACTCAGAGCTTTCAATGCTGGATAACAATTAAAATGGAAGCAGGAAGAGGCTTGATTTGGGGAAGATGTTAAGTTTGATTTCGGAATTATTGAGTTCGTAGTACCTTATAGATGATCATTCCAGCAGGAGCTGTTGAGAGAGATTTGGAGCCATTTACATAGAGATGACAGTAAAGTATGGATGTGTTTCAGACCTACAAGAAAGGAAATTAAGAAAAAAGTTCGGTCCTAGGTCTGAAACTTGCAAAACTGCTTCCTTTTAGAGAGTGGGTAGTTGGAGTAGACTGTAAGAAAGTTACCTGTAAGAGAGGTAGGAAAAAAACTTGAAGTACAGAAGCAGCCAAAATCAAAAGAATTTTAAAATTGGGCTGAGTAAGAGTTGAACACTGCAGAAAGGTTGAGGACCTTGAAGATAAGGAAAGGGTGATTGCAGTGAGTGATTTTATCTTTGAAACTTTGATCCTTTTAGTGGAGTGGTATGGATAGAAGCCAAGTTTTGACAGATTAGGGAGGTGAGGAAGGGAGCAGTGAGTAAAGAGAGCTCCCTTCAGAAATTGGTAGAGAAGGAAAAGCGCATGATAGGCAAAGCAGTCAAGAGTGTGGAAAAGTTTATTTGGGACAGATTGCTAGAAGCATGTCTATAAGGGATGCGGTGAGCCTGGAGAGAAGGATGTCTAGAAGATGCAAGGGCTGTCTATTTTAGTTGCAGAGTTTGGTAAGGGGAAGTGAGAGGATATATAATTCTAGGCATTTGGGATAGATTAACTGCTTTCTTCCCTTCTCCTTTGGCTGTGAACATCAATTTGGTATACTTATTCTTTAAAAATTACCTAGAACTGGGGTTGGTAAACTATGGCCTGTTGGCCAAATCTGACCTGAGACTTAACCTTTGTCTAGCCCTTGAGCTAAGAATTTCATGTGTGTATATAAAATGGCAGGTGAAAAAAAATCAAAGGAAGACTATATCATGGCATATGTAAATGGTATGAAATCCAATTTTCAGTGTCCGGAAATAAAATTGGGGTTGGGGGACAGCCACATGCCTTCATTTTATGCTTTTGCATTACAACAGCAGAGTTGAAGAGTTGCCACAGGGACTGAGGCTCAAAGAGCCTAAAATATTTACTATCTGGCCCTTCTCAGAAAAAGTTTTGCCAACTCCTGACCTAGAGGATCATTCTCAGTTCCCTTTCTGACTATCCAATGACTAACTGATTAATTTTTTTTTTTTTCAATTGTCATTGGCCTCTTTAATTTAGACTATTCATAGTGAATGCAAAGTTTTTGTCTCAGGGATCTTTGGTTAAATCAAGACAAGTGAACTATCAGAAAGCTCATCACAATGTCTGATCTTAGACTGCATTGGTTCAGGGCAGATGGGTGGTATTTGGAAAGAAACCTGACAAAATTGTAATACAAGCTGTTGACATTCTTCACTGTTACTTAGCATAGCTCTTTTGGTAAAACTATAGTTTTATCTATTATTTAAATTTCTAGGCTTATTTTTCAAAAGGAAAGTTGGAGGAAGAGAAAGAAGAAACCATAGCTGAAAACTAGACACTTTGTAAAGAAGTGTTCTAAATGATTTAACTTACCGTAATTCAGTTACTTCTCGAGCACTCTGAGATACTATTATAATTCTCATTTTCACCAGAAAAGCAAAGCCCAGAGAGGAGTAAGTAACTTGCCCAAAGTCACACAGCTAGTAAGTGGACAAGCTGGGATTCCAGCCCAGTCAGGTGAGGCAGTAGAGTGCACGCTCTTAGGGACTCTGTTGTGTTTCCTTTTTCAGAAGGAGAACAGCTAACATTTATTGACCACTTACTGGAAGGCAGATTCTCTTCCAAGATCATTCTGTGTATTAGCACATTTAATTTTTTTTTATAACATTATAGATGAGTAGGAGGCAAGCTTATCCAATCCGCGGCCTGTGGACTGCATGCTGCCCAGGACAGCTTTAAATGTGACCCGACACAAATTCGTAAACTTTCTTAAAAGATTATGAGATTTTTTGGTGACCTCATTTTTTAGCTTACCAGCTGTTGTTAGTGTTAGTGTATTTTATGAGTGGGCCAAGACAGTTCTTCCATGTGGCCCAGGGGAGCCAGAAGATTTGGGACCCCTGGAAGTTGTTATAACTAGAAAGTTTTGGGGCAGGTCTTTGATCCTAGTCAGTCTAGCTCCACAGCCTGCACCCTTCATCACTGCATTAAGATGTATTAAAGCTTTTTTCTTCATTATTGCTCAGAATGGTAATTTTATTCTTTTTCCTGTAAGAACTCTACCACTTGGTGACCTTTCAAGGACACATTTGCATTGCTGTTTACAAGCAGACAGTATCCCCCAGGATGACATTTCAGCCATGGGTGCTTTGTCTGTTATATTATGAAGTGGTGTGGCAGTTTCTTATAGATACTACTTTGATTTTACATTTGATACTACTTTGGTGCTACATTGTTTGGAAGAGGTGCAAGTTAGATTGCCCTTTTTAAAAACTCTCAGAGGCAACTTCTAGTTGCCATAATACTTAATAGTAGATGTGTCAAATACTTGCAGATTGATAATTTAAGTGACATGGAAATGTGGAGTTAGTTACTAAGGCCGTATGTAGTCTTGATGGGTTGGAGCTCTTGAAGAGCAAACTACTTATGTGATTGAAACTAGGGTTAAAGAGTTCAGTGTGTTTTGTAGGAGACAAATCTGCAACTCATAGCCACAGGCTACCCCTGTGAAAACATGGAAGCTATTGCTCCCGCAAGTGGGCTATAACTTTAACCACTAGTTTGAAGTAGTAAGATGATGTATCCCAGCCATTCTTTTCAGTTGACTTAAGCAGAAGCTGAGTGGCAGACATTTTGGCCACTGAACTCTTAGAGAATTAGGCTAGGTCTTGCCTTGTAATTATTTGTATTTCTCATGGAGCCAAGTACTATGTCTGTTCCACAAACCTGTTGACTGACACTAGTTTAAAAGAATCTGACCAAGAAAGTAAAAGAGTGAAGCTTTTTCTTTGCATTTTCTGGGCCCACTATGCTACAAGCATTTATAGGTTTTATTTAAATCTTTTGAAGTAAAACATCATTTTTCTGGGATGTCTTTCCTTGCTCTAGCTTAAACCAGGTGGTCCTTCTTCATGTTTTATTCATATTTCCTGTCAGAGTGCTGTCAGGTTTTACTGAATTGCTTTGTTTAATTGCCCATCTTCTCCATTACCCTTTAACTTTGTAAAAAAGACATGTGCCAGGATTTTTTTGTTTGTTTTTTTGTTTTTTTTTTTACTTTGCTACTGGCACTGCATAGGTGCCTAATAAACTTTTAATGAATGACTAGGTTATGCAGTTGTCTTCTTAAAAGAGATCAAATTCTTTGAACAAATCTATGAATGAACCAAAAAATTGCAATTCAGTTGGTCTTTTATCTTAATAGGAGTATTCCCAGAGCACTCTGTTTGTGACTTGGGGAAGTATTTGCTGGGGGGCTAATTTTTTTCTCCAAGACAGTCATTTCTACATCTAGGCTGTTTAAAAAATACACTTTTCTTGACCTGACCTCAGATCTACTGAATCTGGGTGCTCTTTGTTTTCCTAGTTTAAACTGAGTGATTCTTATGCAGCCAGCCTAAGAATAATGAATAATGTCATCAAGCATGGTCTGAGAGGCAAGAGATGGGTAGTGGATAGGCTGCTGGCCATGGATGGGTTTGTCCCCTTTCTGCTCCTTAGATATTGTCTGGGGAGTTGAAGCAAATGAGATGATCTTTAGGCTCCTTCTCATCCTTAAGTTTTGTGACATATGAAATACACTTGGGTGTTAGAAAATTATTTTTCCTCATAATTGTAATGATTTTCCATAATCCTTAAAATTTACATAAAATAATATATTTGCTTTATAGATGCACATAGGTTTAAAATTCAAGTAATATTACAAGGCTTATAACAGTAAATTTTGTCCCCCCTCAATCTGCTCCCTAGATGACTTTCTCCTCTTCTCTCTTTACCTGTAAGTGATAAATGGTTCTTTATACTGCCATTTCTATATCAGTTGTAGACATTGGCTGATTCTTACTATGGTAGGTTAGGAGTTGCCTCTTTGAGAGTTTTCTTTTTAAAGTCAGCCCGATTTTCACCTTTTCCAAACAAATAATAGTTGATGATTTTTAAAATATTTTAGGCATTGGTTTTTTGGTTTGGGAATTGTCAATGAAGACTTGCTATATGAAGTGGTAACAGTTTTTAAATTAGCTCCTTCAGTATTTAGCAGTATTTCCATTTGTTCATCACCGCCTTCTTCTGATAATGTCCTATTGATCTGCCATGACTTTAGTTGATCAGTCTTAGTTCCTAGGCCAATAAAACATTTGAATCCCATTCTGTTTTTCATGACTCAAAAAACTGTGTAAAATGTGATAATAATTTAAGCTGTTTTATCCAATAATTATGTAGTTGGGGAATTTGTGGGGAGGTGGAGGAAACACTGACAATTTTGAGTGTATGTATCCATCATAGTAGTTACTTAATTTTCACTATAGTACTGAAAGTAGATTGCCTCCCTCCCGCATTTTACCTATAAAGAAACAAAAGCTGAGGGGGATGAATTTGTACCCCCATCAGTTTGACTTCAGAACCCACTCCAGGTATATGAGATTTGTTTTAACTTAATTGAAGCATAAGATGCATAAGGAAAAGAACAAATCGCTCTTCTGCCTGACCGCCTAAATGAGATGTTTCTCAGGGCTCAATCCTGAGCACCTCTTCTCATAGTACACTCTCTCTGCAGGTGATCCCATTCATTCCCAATGGTTAGGTATCAGCCAGGTGTGCAGGAGAACCAAATTTCTGTCTTTAGCCAGACCTCTTACTTAGAGGAGAGTTTCACCAGCCCTGCCCTGACTATCATTGCTCACGTTAGCACTCTTTTTATTTCCTCTTAGCATATAGCATAATTTTAATGATTTCACTTGTTATTTCCATGTCTTGGGGCATATCTTCCTCATCTGACTGCAAATTCCATGTGGGCAAAAGGCATTGTCTAGCTTATTCATGGTATTGCCAGTATTTTGCATACATGGCACATAATAGGCATTCAATAAGTATTTTTTGAGTAAATAGAAAATAACAAATCATAAGTGTAGAGCTCAGTGAATTATCAAAATGAAACATGCATGTATCCTAAGTTAGGTAAAATAGAATGTTATCAGCACCCCAGAGAGCACCCTTGTGTTCCCTCCCAGTTACTGCCCTCTTGCCATTCTTCCAGTGATAACTATTGTCATGACTTCTGATACCACAGACGCATTTTGCTATAAGTGATAGCAGTTTTTGAACAGAGTTTGATGTTAACTCTTAATTGTATGTCCTTTTGCATTTTCTGAAACTACTTCTAGAAATTTAGTGCCAGTTTTTCTTTAATGAAGCCAATCACTCCATTTCTTTATTTACAGAAAAAAGTATAAATTCGTACCAATTTACTGCTTTGTGTTAAATGCTTATCCCTTTGAGGTAAATAATTGCAATTTCTTGGCTCTTTAGTTGGAGTTACTGTGAAGAACTCTTCAAAACCAGTGACCTCTGTAAATTTGTCACACCACAATAGAAGTGTAGAGCTAAGTCCTACCTAAGGAGTTTTGTGTAATTGTAAATGCTACTTGCTGAGATTTAAAATATTATAATAGATCATTGTAAGTACTGTTTTTCTTTAGCCAAAGTTTTTTAAAGCAATATTTGGTTTAAATATTAGTATGTGAAATAATTGTAGTATTTTCAAACAATATTAGTTATAGGAGTTCTTACCTGATATGTAAATCATGAGCACAGTGGTCACTTAACAGCTGTAAGCAAATTTTCATCTTGTAAGTGCCTTCTACTTTATTTTCTCAGGAAGACTGGTTTACACCTAAGGCTTACATCTAGTTTTTTGACTCCAGGCATTTATCATGAATCCTCTAGAAGAGGAGGTAAAAGTTCCCTATTAGATGTATGAAGAAGATAGTCTATTAGTATTTAAACAAGTTTCTCTTAAAATGTTTTTCTAATTATGAAAAAAGAACACATTTGTTGTAGAATACCTGAAATGTGCAGAAAATTGCAAAGAAGAAAAATCTCCCGTAATTTCCCTTCTTAGTGACAACCTGCTGATATTTTGAGATATTTGTCTTTTTACTCCTCATATATGTGAATATTTACAATAAAATTGGAATTATAAAATAAAGTTTCACAGCCTGATTTTTTTCTGTTAATATATTATTTATTCTTTGAATATGCATATTTAGTATTACATATTTCTTTGAAAACATTAATAGTTGCATAATAACTTCAAATGCTTATACCACTTAGTTTATTTAACCATTCCTGTGTTTTAAACCAGTTTTTGATTATTTCCATAAGAGGGATGCAGTTGAGGAGAGGAGAGGCATCCTCTTTTATAAAACTGGATTTTACTTGTTTAACTGAATTGATCAAACATTTAAGCCTCTGTGATAGGCTCTGAGATGCAGATGTAAATCCTTTCACATTGGCGATCAGATATAATGGTGAGGGCCTGAATTAAAGTCTTAGTGGAGATGGAGATACAGAAGACAGGAAGGATGCCCAGAGGTGTTTAGGTGGGAAAGTCAGTTTTTTAGTTGGGATAGGGTTGAGGCCACATAAGTGAGTGGGAGACATCTAAAATTACTCCCACATTTCATCTTGAGGTAGCGGATAGCTGGTGGTGTCCTTTATTAGCATACGGAGCACAGACAAGAAGAGTAGTAGATTTGCTTGAAGTTTTGTTTGGGGCATAGTGAATTTGAAGTGCCTGTGGGTCACTAGGGATATATGCCTGTTGGGTAGGTGGATGGATGGATCTAAGAAGAGAGATCTGGACTAGAGAGATAGATCTGCATGTTGTTGGCACCTAGATTGTTGTCTCAACTGTAGACCACGATCTGGAGCTACTGTGGAAGATACACAATTGAAAAGTGGGTCAAGGATATAACCCGGAGTGGGGGTTCTCTAGTGGCTAGGTTTCGGTGCTCTCACTGCCGCGGCCTGGGTTTGCTTCCTGGTCAAGATATTGGCTGAGTGAGAATGAAGCAGATTAAAGGAAATGGGCTAGAGGGTGGTGTCAAAATTTGAAATACCTGGTGGGGAGTAGAAGGGTGAAGGGACCGAGTCCCAGAGAATAGTTAAACCTTGATAGGGGTAGAATTTGCAGGGTTGGGTGATTCCTCACCAAGACTAGAGCCCAGGTAAAATAGGAGAGAAGTTTCTTGACTCTACTTCCTCAGGAAGCCTTTTCTAATGTCCTAAATTAAATTTCCTCATTGTAGGTTCTCATAGCTCTGTTCTTCCAGTACTCATTAGAGTTGTAGTTTTGCATTTGATTGTTGCAATTGTTATTATAATATAAAAGTTTACTTTCCTCAGTAGCTAAAAGCTTCGAGGAAAGACATGTCTGATTTTGCTTTGTTTGGCACCTAGTAGACACTTGGTAAAATATTTATTGAATTTAATAAATCAAATATAGTGGCTCTCAACCTTTTAAATCTGCCCCAGCACACCTGTGGAATATGACTTGCTTCCATCTGAATCATTATGGACTGACCTGATCCTCTTCTAAAGGAGGGCAGGTGTCAGATAATGTGGGGTAATGGTTACTAGATCGCAGGCCCTGAAATGAGAATGCTTGTGCTCTTCCCAACCCCACTTCTCACCAGCTTCATGACAAATTCTTAATATCGCTGCCCCAGTGTCCTTACCGGTAAGTGTGGGTAGTAATCGGACCTACCTCCTGGGTTGTCATGAAGCTTATAAGAGAAAATTCACAGAAAGCTTGTAGGACAGCTGTGACTTGTAAAAGTTAGTTATTATTACTATTAGTGGTTTGAAAAGGCCTCCTAGGTGATTTTGATAATCTTTCCTTGAGACTCCTGGCTTTATGGAAAAGGATTTGCAAGGCAGGTATCTGTTAGCATCTTCTGTACATCTGTTCGTTGTCATATAGAATATATCTTCAAGGGAAACTGAGAAGAGAAATCCCTGGACCATGATGGTCCCTTTGGCCCAGTGGTACCCTGAAACAAAACCATTCTTGGTCTTGTAGGAGTATCACTAAGAAATAGTAGAAACCTCATGTGACTGACTAGTTTTTGGTAGCCACCCTATCTGTGAGATGAGGAATTAGTGAATGTTACCTACATTATACCTACCTTGGTAAACTTATTCTTTGTTTTCCTTGCAGAAGAGGTGGCCAAGTTGGAGAAGCACTTGATGCTTCTCCGACAAGAGTATGTCAAGCTGCAGAAGAAATTGGCGGAGACAGAGAAGAGATGCACTCTTTTGGCCGCACAGGCGAACAGGGAAAACAGCAATGAGTCCTTCATCAGCCGCCTCTTGACGATTGTGGCCGACCTCTATGAGCAGGAGCAGTATAGGTGAGCTCTGGGGTACAGGGCTGGTTTGGGGACGTCAGCCCTTCGCTTTAGTCCCAGGCCACATCCTAACTTCTCCGCTTTTACTGACTCTCTTCCAAAGTTTATTTCTCTCATTGGGATGTTAGCAGACCTTCAGTTTCCAGTATGTAAGCTCCTTGAGGCAAGGTTTTGTGTCTTATGTCCTGCTTATCTTCAGCACAGAGTGTGGAGTCATGGTGGTAGCATCTCTAGTACAGACAGGAATTAGCTTTCAAATCCAGGGATTCAGAGGGGAGAGATTACTTTCTCTTGGAATGGTCAAAGAAGGAGTCTTGGAACTAGTGAGCAGTACAGCAGGCAGTATAGCATGATGGTTGAGGGTGGACTCTGGAACCACACAGCCTATGTTAGAAGCTCAGCTGGTCATTTAGTGTCTCTGAACTAGGGTTATATGATACACCACAGGTTCCTAATCTATAAAATGGGGATATAATACTACTCCTTACCTCAGGTTTGTTGTGGGGATTAAATTAATAAATGCATGTTTTAAGCACTTAGAACAGTGTCTGGCACATAGTAATTGCTCAGTTGTTAGCTATTGTTACTAAGTTTTGAGGTGAATGTTTAAGATGTTAGGGTTTAATAGGAAAGAGTGATACTACTAGTAGAGGGAGAGGCTGAACATGCAAAGGATTGGGAAGAGAGTGAGGGAGGCATTTTAGGGTACATGTCCATGTAGGGCAGTGGTGTCCAACCTTTTGACTTCCCTGGGCCCCATAGGAAGAATTGTCTTGGGCCACATGTAAAATACACTAATGCTAATGATAGCTGATGAGCTAAAAAAAAAAAGTCGCAAAAAGAAAAATCTCTTAATGTTTTAAGAATTTGTGTTGGGCCACATTCAAAGCCATCCTGGGCTGCGGGTTGGACATGCCTGATGTAGGGAAACACTGGGAGAGGTGGAAAGGGGAGGGTGGATTGCATTGGGATGCCCAGAGGAGGAGAAGGAGGAATTTGGACTTGATCTTCTAGCAACTGTTGAACAGTATTTTTGAGTTGTGAGACTGTCTTAATCAGAGTGGTGTTATAGGAAGATTGACCTGGTAACATTATATAGTTGAAATTGAGAAGAGAGCCAGAGAGCAGCTTGATGTTGTAAATAGTCCCGACCAGAAATGATGGAGGACTGAATTGGGATGATGGCACTGGGTATGGAAAATAAATATGGATGTGAATATGCATAAAAGGAAGGATTTGGCTACTAGGGAGATGGACAATTGGACTTGATAAGTCTTAGCAAAATTTTAATACACCTGAAACTAAAAGAAAATAAAATAAAGACAGACTTAGTAAATTTCAAAATAAATTGTGGCATTTGAAATAGATGAAAATCCACAATTGCCATCCACTATCTTAATCATTTCTAAAAGGAAGAAATCTTGAATACCGAAAACATAGGAAGTATAATCTGAGTAAAGGACAGCCCTTTAAATTGAATAGATGTAGCTACTTGTAAAATACAGTTCACGGTCTTTTTTGTTTTCCCTTTTTTCCCCCCCGAGGACAAGTGAAAATTCATTTCTGCTGGCCCGGGCAGAGAAGCCTGACATGTTTCTGTTACAGACACAGCTTTCCCACTGCCCAAGGCTCTTCCCCTCTGGAACCCTCATTCCTTTCTCGATTCCTTACCCATGGGGTGCACTCCCTGTACTGTAGTCCTGCTAGGAGACAGTGGGAGTGAGACGGGGATGTTTCCCCACCTGGCCACCGCTTACCCAGTCAGCTGTGGTGTGATCTCATGGCTCCAGTGGGTCTCCAGCTTCTAAAACCTGTCCTTTATTTAAAGAAGGTCACCTACCTGTGTTATCTACATTTGAATAAGAAGTGGGGAATATGAAGCCTGCAGAGAGGACTGAACTTTTGAGATGGAGTAACTGAAATTGGAAAATCAGTTTCTAAAGCAGATACTTTTTTACGTAGGGGGCAAAAAAACTTTTCCCCAAACACACGCATTTTATTAAGAATTTAAATAGTATTTTTATGTGCATCTCAGTAACCTGAGTCATTGAAGACTTGGTGTTTAAATTTTTCAAATTGAGAAATGTTGGAGAAATTGGTACATTTATTTTTACTTAAGTTCAGGGGAAGGCTTTTGTCCCATAAGACAGTTAAAAATGAAGGTTATATGTAGTTATTTGCTACATTCATGCTTTTAGCAATCAAGCTTATCATTTTTATTAAAGTGTTTGATTGAGATACTTGAGCAAGGCGCTCTTTATTTTCCCTCTCCAGTAGCAGCCTCCTAGTATCCATATTTTAAATGAAAATGCTCTTTGACTACAATGAAAAGTTTTAAAAGATTACTAGCCTCCTCATAGTTTCTGCATATAGTTGTACAGACTTTACCTGTCCAAAATTCCATTTTTGAATTGTATTTTTAAAAATGATTATTAGAAATGATTAGTTAAATCCTTCTCTTTATTTCCCTTTGGTATGCTAGACTACAAAAGAGAAAAAATTTTGACCTGACATTGTTAGGAGTAGGAATTTTATAGAAACATTTATTTTTACAGTTTCGTGGCTAAAAGCCATGCTGTGGCTGAAATACTAAACAGTCAATATTCATTTAGGTTATTAGAATTTAATACTTGATAAATACATTTAGAGTTTAAAAATTGTTTATGCTTTGTTTAAATAGCCAGTTTTCTGTTGTCATTAAATTTTTAAAACTCTTTCATAGAATGAATACACAGTTTTATGTTCTATTTTAAATAGAATTTTAATTTCATTTCTTCTTTATTTGTTGATTAATAATGTTTTATTGTGTTAACAGTAGTGTGTAATAATGTGAAATAGTAAGTACCCTGTTTCTCTCTGATCTAACGTAATTACTGTTTGGTCTTTAATAGAACTATTATAGAATTGTTGATATGCTTACATAAATTATGAAGTATACTCTAGAGACTGGTTTTGTGGAGTAAAATGTGTCTGCATCAAGCATTATAGAGAAACAGTATTCTGTTTGGGTCTCCTTTTAAGTGGATGAATTAATTCATATAATAGCTTATTTTCCTTTTTTATCCATGTAATAGTTTTTGTGTATGTAGTTTTTAAAGGCTTTCCAACCTAACAATTATTTTAAAAGGGAGTATGAAAATAAAATAAATACAAGCAATATGATAATAATTAATGATTTCGAATTGCTGCTGGCATAGCCATATGGCATGTGCTTTGTCAGCTCAGTAGGTCATCCTTAGGTTTTTGTTCACTGCCCAGATGCTTTGCTCCCTTAGCTTTTGACATTTCAGAGTTAAACATAAATAACTATTTGGAAAGCTCTTTTCTTATAATAGTATATCCATAAATATGGAAACATGTTTGAAAAAATAATGTCTCCCATTCCATTTCTTTATAAATGATTAAAAGATGGCCAATAATAAGTCTGAATGTTTCTGGTGAGAACAGGAGTCTAAATATTGGGTTTCACATACTTGACTGCTTCATCAAAGCCAGTTTGTTTGTAGTTTTTTTGCTTAACCTTGCTTGAGCATTAATATGGTATGGAGCACATCAGCATTGTAGTCTCAGAGCTGTCATCACAATCATTAAGCTTTCTATGTTTCTCCGAACCCTGATGATTTATCTTGATTTTTTTCTGCATAAAACCTTTTCTACTTTTTATATGAATATTAATCATCCTCTTTAACTTGTAGGTTCACCACCATAAGAATCCCATTAGGGGATGTCTTCGAAAGCAGAACATTCCCTGTAAACTAAAGCTGGAAGTTAGAAACAGAGAACAGGTCTAGTTACATATTCTAAACATGACCCATCAGAATTCAGTGCTGGCATAGAGAAATAATTTTTTTCTTTTGCAAATACATGTTGATTAATCAATACCTATATGTTTTATCAGCTGTGAATTCTAGCTATGCCTAGTTATGGTGACATTTTTCCTTTTATATTTGTGGATATGTTTCTTCATCAGTGATTTGAAGATAAAGGTTGGAGGCAGGCATATCAATGCTCACAAATTTGTCCTGGCGGCCCGTAGTGACAGCTGGAGTCTGGCTAGTTTGTCTTCCACCAAGGAGCTGGACCTGTCAGGTGAGCCTCTGACCGACGGGGAACTCAAAACTGCCAGCATAAGAAGTCTTGGCAGAAGGTTATTGTATGTCATTTTGAAATATTTGTGGTTTATCTGTCCAGACTCTCATTTCATTTAATAGTATGTTATAAATACAGGAGCATGTGTAGAAAAAATTTTTTCTTTCACTCCAAGAAAAATCCTGCTGTTCAGTTGTTTAAAACTTAATCATAGCTGCTAACATACTTTTCCTGGTCTATAGGAACTGAATTCAGAAATAACGCTTACTCCAAAGAATAAGAATAATCTTTTTTTTAAATCAAAAGAAAAGCTTCAATCTTCAAAATTTGAATAGGTACATTGAGCTATTTAAAGTTATATTTATTGTTTTATGCCGTATCATGTGTAGAATTTGGGTAAATGTGGTGGTAAGTAGACTTCAAAAAAGCATTTCCAGATAGTGATTGTCTAATTGCTATTTAGAAACAGGTTTTAAATTTAATTCTGCTATTAATAGTCAGGAGAATTATTACATATGGTAAGGGGAATACCCAGGCATCAAGATATGAGTTACTTGCAGAAGTGATCAGCTATGTTAAAATCGTGCTGAATTGTCTTTGTTGAAAAGGTTTGCCAATTCAGAAGGTCCTGCTTTCCATGTACAGTACTAAGAACACTGAGATGAATGTAACACAGTTCTTACCATGCAGAACTCATACTCTGTTGGAAGAAATGGGCCAATAATTTCAGGTCAGGCCTATGTATACAGTAATATAATTGCTTTATGTCTAAGTTCTCTAACTTGGACTGGTAAGGAAGGCACCAGAGGTGACTTAACACCTGAGCAGTGTTGCAGAGGTTATGTAGGCATTTATCACAAGGATTTAGGGGAACAGATGTCTAATGCTTCTCCACTGTGAGTGAACTCAACTATATGATCATTTCTAGCATTTAACCTAAGGTGCATAATTAAGAGTTGTAACCACACAAATATACATGTGCATGTGCATGTGCATTCCTGTCTATAACTAAAACATCTCCTTGGGAAAGTCTTTACTGTAGTGGCACCAGTCTCCATGATTAAGATCTCTGAGCAGAGCTTTTTATTTTTAAAAGTACAGTCTTTTGAAGCCATGTATCTTTTTTTTTTTTTTTAATTCATTTTTATTGTTAGACTTATTGGGGTGACATCTGTTAGCAAGGATTACATAGGTTTCAGGCATACAATTCTACAGTGCATTGTCAGCTTGTTGTATAATAAGTTCACCACCCAGTGTGAGTTCTCTTTCCATCACCTTATATTTAGCTTCCCCTCCCTCCTCTCCCACCCGCTCCCCTTTCTCCCCTCCCTAACCCACTCATCCCTAAATAAACATTAAACTATTGATTGTGTCCATGGGTTATTTGTTTGTTCATTTCTTTTTTTCTTTGCTTTCAGTTTTATATTCCGCATATGAGTGAAATCATGCAGTTCTTTGTTTTTTCTGTCTGGCTTATTTCACTTAATGATGATCTCTAGGTCCATCCATTTTGTTGCAAATGGCAATATTTCATCTTTTCTTACAGCTGAGTAATATTCCATTGTATAAATGTACCATGAAGCCATGTATCTTTGACCCCCATATAGCAGAACTATTAAAACATTAAAACTGGGGAGTAGGGGAGTTCCCTGATGGTGTAGTGGCTTAAGGCTTCGGTGCTGGCGCTGTCAGCGCTGCGGCCTGGGTTCGTTTCCCAGCCAGGGAGCTACCCACATACCAAAAAGCAAAAACAAAAATAAAATAAAATAAAATTTGATTTAAAAAACAAAACAAAACAAAAAAAACATTAAAACTTATTAGGTCATGAGGTGTTCTTCACAAAATGCATGATTGGGTCTTGATTGCATGAACCAGATAGTTTACAAAGATTAGAAGAGACAGTAAAATAAGAAAATATTCAACTTTGTTAGAAAAAAGTTTAGAATAAGTTACCATCTTTTGAGCACCACATTATCAAGAATTGATTATCCTAGTGGTTGTGGGGCCATGAAATTGGTACTTTTTACACACTGCTAATCACATTACAAATGAGTATGCCAGTTTTGGAAAGCAGTTAGGCAGCAGAGCTGTAAAATAGTCTTACTTTTTTTTTTTTTTTAACCTCATCATCAGACCTCTGTCAGATGGATTCTGTCATAGGTGAATCAGACAGTATAGTTTTATGTATTATTGTGAAATAGTGCAACCAAAAAGAATAAGAGTGTGAAAAATGAAATACTGACTGCTTCCCAGAACATATAAAATTATATAAGAACATAAAAAAATTGCATTAAGGTAATAAAA